>APFE031757836.1:0-14806 GCA_000404065.3 Pinus taeda
CCCTGTGAAGAAATGCTTTCTTCACATCCATCTATTCTACCTCAAAATCAAAAGCAACAACAATAGATAAAAGTAACCTAATAGAAGCTACCTTGGCAACAAGAGAAAAAATATCACCAAAATTAATTATCGGCACCTAAGAATAACCTTTTGCTACCAATCGAGCTTTGTATTTCTCCACCCTAACTGTTGCATTCATCTTCTTTTTAAACACCCATTTGCTTCCAATGGGTTTCCTTCCAGCCTACAACTCCCCCAGATCCCAAGCCTCTTTTTTGTCCAAAGATGCCATTTCATCAACCATGGCCTCTTTCCATAGTTTGCCATACTCTGAATTACTGCCTCCTTGACAGTTCTGGGATCATCATTAGTAATAGATAAAGCAAAATTTGAACATAAAATAGATGGACTGTACCTTTCTGACTGCCTTCTTTCTTGAACCAGTCTTCTCATAGCTAGAGTTTGTGGCTCTTCATCTTTTGATTCTTGTTCTGGTGTAGAGTCTGATTCTTCCTCCTTTAGCTCGAACTCTATCTTCCTTTGGTAGGACTTCATGTTAATAACATCTTTCACTTCACCACATCTCGACTGTATACAACCTTTCTTGTTTCTAGGTCCAAAACTTATAACCTTTTAAACCATCCTTATACCCAATAAAGATGCACCTTTCAGATTTACTATCCAACTTGGTTCTTTTCTCCTTTGGAACATGTACATATGTTTCACAGTTAAATACCCTTAGATGTGAAAGAGAGTGTTTCTTACTAGTCCATACCTCATGTGGTGTCTTATCCTCCAATGCTCATGAAGGTGATCTATTAACTAGGTAACATTGCCCATAATTCCTGTTCTAACACAACACCACTGAGCATGCTTCTTGCTTTTTGCATCAACATCCTGTTCATTCTTTTATGCAACTTTGTTTTGCTGAGGTGTGTATGGAGTAGTCTTCTGCCGTGCTATACCACACTTCTTACAGAACTGTTCAAATTCCTTCTTGCAAAACTCTCCACCATTATCTGTCCTCAACACCTTTATCTTCTTCTTTGTCTGGTTTTCCACCAGAGCCTTAAATTATTTAAATTTGTTGAATTGAGGCTTTTGTGATCCATATCAAGTTTACGAGAGATTTTTTGGCGTAAATCACATGATATTTCATTTGTCGACGCATTTCGAACCATCCAGTGTGGTTCATTGTTAGGACAAGTTGAAGAATCAGTTCAAGCTTTGCATGTTAAATAGTCAAAGCAGAACCTCCAACGACTATCATTCTTGACCAGGGAACGACTATATTGATCAACGACTAAATTTGACTGGGGATTAGTTAGCAAGACCAGGGCCAAAAAATAAGATAATTTAATATATTAAATTGGAAGAGGGACACATGACTTCACCTTTTATATATATATATAAATATAAAATAAAGAAGATTTTAAAGGGTTATTAAGTTAATAGTTAGTTAGAAAAGGCATTAACTATTTTTAAAAATATAAATAAAGAATAAGTCGAGAGTTAGAAAAAATAAGATTATAATATTTTAAATATTCATATTAAATAAATTGTTTATCTAATTGGTTAAATAAATTACCAGATTTAATTAATTATTTATAAGAATATACCTAAAGATTTTAACTACTTTATAAAATTTTTATTTATAATATATATATATTTTTATTTTATTATTATTATTTTTTTCCACTGTGGTTCACGGATAGCCGTGGTCACTAGGTAGCCGCTACGTCCACAGATCACCTCTAGGGTGGACCCCACCTGAAGGGGATCAACACCCCTCGACCATATTTAGTTGGCCTGACCCCAAGAGCTTTCGGGAATTGACCCTGTGACCTCTCGATTAACCAACATAAAGAGGGTTAGCCGACATGTTTGTTGGAGGAGTTAATTAATTCTATGTTTTAATGGTGATATTATTGTTGTTGTACCCTCAATTTGTTCTCATTCTCTTCGTACGTGTGACTGTTTCTAGCCCTAGAAACAATCCTCTAACTTCGCTGAGCTTCCTCCTTCGCTGCACTTTTAGGAACCCTTTAGACTTGTTTCTCCTTCCTTTTCTCGGCTTATCTCTTCGCTGATTTCAGAGCTTGCTTTGTTCACTTTATGAGGGAGTGGACAACCTCTATATATAGACGACTGTCCCTCCTCTAGGCCGACATTAGGCTAACATTTTGTCTTTAGGCCGACTTGATCATATCTTCATTATTTTCATCGTTTTGCTTCTTTTGGAGGACGTTGTTGCATGGAGGGGACTTGCACTTGTCTTGGATGTATTCCTTTGACCTTATATATAGTGTAACATGCCCTCTAAGGGTCTTACATAAATACATTGATCTTTTGACTTCCTAGAAGCACTTAACCAGGTGCTTGACCTACTTTAATGAGCAAGAAACTCATTGACAAGAATGTTGTGTATATCACTTCCTCTTAATTGAGGAAGATATGCCCAAGTATCCTTTGACAAGGTACTTGTCCAGGTTCCTTTGTAATTTGGAAGTTGTTATAACTCCGTTTTAGCTAGGGACTTATTCATTCATCATCAACTTCTTCTTCGTGGGTCCTCCAACTGCTTGATCTCGTTCCTTCTGTTGATGTCATGAAGTCTTTGTTTGAACTTCTTCTTGGTAGGGCATCATCCATCGATCACTTTCCATCCCAGTTAGTTATGTCATTGCTTCTTTTGTGGAAAGTTATTTTCTTGTCATATATTAGTTTCTCTTGTCATCTTGTCTATGCTTTAGACCACTCTTCACATGGATGCTTCTTTGTGCTTGCTTGTTCCCATGCTTTGATCTAGTAGTCCTTCATGACTTCATCCTGATATTGCTTCAACATTAAATGGTGTTTTTGTTGGATGGCTTCTTCAT
This sequence comes from Pinus taeda, assembly GCA_000404065.3. Classification (NCBI taxonomy): domain Eukaryota; kingdom Viridiplantae; phylum Streptophyta; class Pinopsida; order Pinales; family Pinaceae; genus Pinus; species Pinus taeda. The sequence goes on from APFE031757836.1 coordinate 2,880, forward strand.
CATGACATCTTCGTAGAGTAGAATCAATTATCTGCACCTTTCATATCTCCAAGGCCTTCATAGGTGTCAAGGGTCCTTTGATCTTTTCATTTTTTATTCAGAGTTGTCTTGCCTTCTTTCGGGAGATCTCTTCAATGGATCTTGTCAGATATGTTGAAGTTTCTAAGTTTACTTAGTTAGAAACCCTTCATGCACTTTTTCTGATTTATTCCTACCTACTTGTTATTTTTCTTAACAAGTTATTTACGAAGTAATTAATGAAAATAAACACCAGTGCATGCTCAACATATTATAGATCAACAACTAAAAGAAACAAGAACAAACACAACATATGACATCATTTTTTGTGGACTAATGTCCCCAGAAAAACCCAATGTGGGAAAACTGGTGTAGCTATCTGAGGGTTTTCTTATTAAGCAATATCAGAGTACAATCTGGGTGCAGAAACTGGCCTACCCAACAGAGAATTTCCTTAGCAGTAATACCTCTAGGTTTCTAACAAATCTACTGGCTGAAACTCTGAATAATCCTTCTGGCAGCTACTCATCACCAATCTGCCCCAGAAACCATAGTGTTTGCTCAATCGGGACTGCGTCAGCCTCCTAGCCTAGTGCTGGCATTGCTTCAACCTATCTTGGCCTGCGTTAGCCCTAGGAGGCCCTGCTTTAGCTCTTTGAGCCTCTGCGTCAGCTACGGTAGCCCCTCTGGTGCTCTACGCAACACTTAGCTGCCTCTGTGTGGCATTGCGTGAGCACTGGTTGCTCCTGCGTCTCTCTCTCTAGCTGCTCTGGTGCTATCCCGACACTATGTCTGCCTCTTTGTCTCTTTGTACTCAATGCCCCTTAGCTGCTATCCCGAAACTATCTCTGCCTCTCTGTCTCTCTGTACTCAATGCCCCTCAGCTGCTCTCCTGATCACTGATTCTATCTCTCTTAGCAAACCCCACTCCAGAGAATAGAATGACTGATCACTCTGGTGTATTCTCCAAGTGATTCTCAAGCCTCCTCTTATACTTTTCCTGTGGACATATCAACGACCGAGATTAAGCCCCTAATCAATGGCTAAGATTAGATCTAGCTTGATCCATGTCTTTTGGACCACTCAAACATAGTTTCATATTAATTCCCATTAATATTTTATTTTCCCTAAGTTTAGACTTAGGGACTCCATAAAAAATATTAATTATTTTAATATCTCCTAAATTGTTTAGAATCTGTCCAAACCTTTTTGAGTATTGGAGATCTCATGTGCCCCAACCTCTCCACCAAATTTCGTGGCTAGAGCACATCCGATGCTACCCCAAATCAACAAGATAGTGATTCTTTGTAATCATGGTGTTCTTTACATGTTTGATCTCTTTCTTCATTTGCTTCTTCATGGATAGATTGATCCAACCAAGAATTGATCTAGCTTCTTCTTCATCAGTCACCTTCTGCTCCCTGTGAGAGCAGTTCTTCATTGCTTGCTTCTAGGACTAGTCAGAATTTCTTCTTGCTTCTTAGTCAACAATCTTATACTCCTTATGTGAGTATTTCCTTTTGTTGACCTTCATTCCATTGTAGTACATGCTTTCAAGCATGTCATTGGTGAAAGAGATTCTTTCCTACTTGATGATGTCATAGAACTATTCCCATGACTCAATAATATACAAATGATAACATGACTAAACTTTGATGCATACATACCTCATCTTGATTCTCCTTTGATCATCTTAGCTTCGTTTGGTTGTCCATGGTGTGGCCCTTCTTACTTCATTTTAGTTTGCCTACATATCATCCCTTTTCTTGAATCCCATGAATGGGATTCCCAATGAGACATCTGCTTGTGTTTATGAATCTTCTTTTGAACATTTCTTCATAGGATCTTGAAGACCTTTACCTTGCAAATGTTTCTTTCCTTTTGATGATGGAGGTCTTCTAAGATTCTTAATCATGATCAATTTTCTTTCATTGTCGAAGAGGTCCTATACTAGGTATGCTCCTTCTACATGAATATCTTGAGCTATATCTACCATGCTCCTATATTTTAGAAGATATTTCTAACCATGCATTTTGTTCTATTATAAATGCTCCTTCTACATGAGTATTTTGAACTAATCATGCTTCTAGATTCTAGAAGATGTTTCTAGCCATGCAATTTTATTCTATTCCTACATGCTCCTTTACTACTCAAGACTTTGAAAGAAGATTTTAAGTAAAGAAGTATACTTAGTCATAGTAGAGATCCAGAGGATCTTCCTTCCTTTGCTTATTTTCTTCTTCTTTCACCTCTTGAGTCATGTGAGCTTCTTCCCTTTTTCTTTTGTTGTTGTTGTCCTCGTTTAGTTTAGGACAATTTCTTTTGTAATGTCCATATTCTTGGCATCCATAGCATTGGACTTTGGACATATCTTTGTTTGTTTTTTGTGGACCAAATTTGCCAAATTTTCCCTTTCTCTTGGCCAAGGTAGCTAATGCTTGCTTCTTTGATCCCACATCTTCCTTTGCTTTAAGTCTTGTTTCCTCTATCTTGCATAGAGACCACATTTCACTTAGTGGGGTGGCTTCCTTCTTTGCATATATGCTTGATGTAAAGTTGCCCCAATCCTCAGGTAGAGCATTGAGTACTACAATTGTCATTTCCCTATCAGACATAACTTCCCCTAGCTCTTGAAGTTGATTTCTCATCTCAGAGATCTTCATGAAGTAGGGAGCTATTCCTTCCTTTGATATCTTCATCTTGTACAATTCATTTCATAGAGATATCACTTCTCTAGTTGTGCTTACTGAGAATAGCTCTACTAGTTTATCATAGATTTCTTTTGATGTTTCAAGTTTGGAGACATAAGGAATGAGAGTCATTGATGGATTCTATTAGAATCCTTTGAGCTCTTGTCTCATCGTTATTGTACTTGACTAAGACTTGAGTTTGTTCCTTAGCAGGAATAGTAACATTCCCTTTGATGTGTTCTAGGAGTTCATTCTCTTTGAGAAGTAAATCAGTCCTCTTCTTCCATTCAAGAATGTTATTGGTACCTACCAATTTATTGCTTTCCTTGCAAAAAGATATTGATGTATATTCAAAAGGAGACATATACTTGATAGATTTTGAGATGTAGTAGACTTGCTTTCTCCTTGAAGACTTGATGGTTTGCCTTCCTTAGATCTTGATGTTCTTCAAGTGGATTTGCTTGAAGATGAGAGTTGCTTGATGACTTGTAGCTTGATGTAGGTCCTTCTTTGATTTTCTCTTATTGTAGGTGCCTTTATGTAAGGCTCTTCTTCTTGCTTTGTAGTCTTCCTTGTTGAAAGATAGATGGTAGAGCTTCTTGTCCTTGAAGTGATTGAGACTTCTTGGCTAGCTGCTTCAACTTCTGTAGATGTCCTTCCTTGACAAGTGTTCTTGAGAGTTGAGATGCCCTTTCCTTGATGTGTCACCTTAGCTTTGATACCACGTTGAAGAATCAAGGTCAATGATGTATATTAGGATTCTTCTTGACTTGATAACAATTTGTGAAGCACTTTTACAATTATCTGAGCTTGATCTTCTTATTATTAGTGTGTGTGTTTCATCAAATTGCTACCAAAACCATAAAGACAAGAACACAAATGTTGGCTCTTTGCTAGAGACAAAACCTCTGTCTCTTAGAGAGGAAAACCCTTTGGTAAGTTTCTCTTATTGAAGCTTCTTATTGATCAATGCCAAACCCTAGACCCTTGACTAGGATGTCCTCCAAGCACAAGTCAAGTCCTTCCTCTATTTTGCACTTTGTTCCCGGCACATAGACTTCCTCCTTCCGGCACTTTGCTCCTCAGCACTTCGTCCTCCTTCTTTGCTGCTTGTCTAGAGATAGACCCTGCTTATGTGAGCTTCTTGATGAGATATGTTTCTTCTCTTGGAGATGTTCTCTACTTAAGGAGACACCCTTCTCTTGATTCAATGAGATACTTCTTGAGATATGTCTTCACACTGAAGTGACTGTACAGCAGCTCTAATTTTCCCACGTATGGATGGTTCCCTTGGAGAATAAGGATCTTTTTATCTTTGATAGAGAGAGGGATTTCTTTGCTTGACTTGAGAGGCCTTGTAGGCCTAGTAATTAGCCCAAACACCAACGAAACTTGAACTGTGATACTACTGCTGTTGTACCCGCAATCTGTCCTCCTCCTCTTCGCATGTGTGACTGTTTCTAGCCCTAGAAACAGTCCTCTACCTTTGCTCAGCTTCCTCCTTTCTTCGCTGCACTTTTGGGGACCCTTTAGACTTGCTTCTCCTTCCTTTTCTAGGCTTATTACTTCGCTGATTTCAGAGCTTGCTTCGTTCACTTTATGAGGGAGTGGACAGCTTCTATATATAGAGGACCGTCCCTCCTCTAGGCTGACATTAGGCCGACATTCTGTCTTTAGGCCGACTTGACCATATCTTCATTATTTTCATTGTTTTGCTTCTTTTGGAGGACGTTGCTGCATGGAGAGGACTTGCACTTGTCTTGGAGGTATTCTTTTGACCTTATACATAGTGTAACATGCCCTCTAAGGGTCTTACGTAAATACATTGACCTTTTGACTTCCTAGAAGCACTTAACCATGTGCTTGACCTACTTCAATGAGCAAGAAACTCATTGACAAATAATATAAAAATATTTTTTTTCTTGAATAAATACAAAATGTCAAAATTACATTTATGAAGACCAAACCTAGTTACACTTTCTTCAACACAAATAGTAATTCTTATGCCACTGGTATAATTGAACAATTACACAGAAAATCTCAACTGTAAATGCAGCGGAAACAATAAAGTTCATAGAAAGACAACCATACACAATAGACACATATTTTTCACCTGGGAAACCCAATCTGGGAGAAAACCCAACAATCTTTTCTTGAGAAGAAATTGTTTTTTCAGCAAGGTTTACAAGTCAGAATTTGTCTAGAAGTCTGTGCCAACATTACAAGTCAAATCACCGGACAAAAAACTGATGCTGGTCAAACCAGTCAAAAGTCAACTCAGTGAAGACTAGTGAAACTGCGGCCTATGGTCAATTTGGCCTGCAGTGAAACTTCATGCTGTCAAGACCTTGCATGTGCAGATTGGTCAAACTTGGTCAAACTCGATCAATCTGTAGTCAATCCTTGCATGTGCAGAATGGTAAAATTCTGTCAATCTTGGTCAAATCCTTCACATGTGCGGGCCTCCAAGAGAGAGAATGATGAAGAAAATATGAAAGATGAACAGATTTCTCCATAGCTGAATTTTTCCTCCACTAGAAAAGATGAATAACATTGCTATGTTGATGAGTGTCTCCTCACATGCACATCTATTTATATAGAGCTCTATTGTTGAGTTGAGACCCATTAAGAAGCCCCAAATCACAAGGAACCCATTCACTTATTGAGCTTACATTACAACTCAACATTAGTCTAGAATTGTTTATTTCACTAGTGGCTGAAAATCCCCATTAAATAAACAAATGAACCTTGCTTTATAAAAAATAGATCACTCCATCCAGGCGCACCCAATGTGAGTACTGTGGGCCAGACACCAGAGCTAATGGGAGAAAGACTGCCTTGGGCCATTCACCAGTAGCCAAATCAGCATGGCCCCATGGGTGGAATTGCCCCTAGTCAAATCAGTATGACCCCGTGGTAGAATGTCTGCTTGATGCTGCAAACTACAGAAATATCAACTGCTTAAAAGCTTCTAAACAATTGCAAGTAGATTCAATAAATGCATACGTTACAATGGAGATGCTAAATGCCAGATCAATCTGATGATACACCATCTAGAGTCACAGCTGAGACATCAAAACAGTTGACATGGTGATTGAAACTGTAGCCTGGTAAATAATGTTCGAGTAGGTGCATGTTTTTTGAGGAAGCATACTTGTTCTCCATTTGAGTAAATTGCCACTCACCCTAAATAGTAGGTAGGCAGGTTGAATGGTTTAATCAATAAAAGTTACAAGACGAGGCAAAGTGGAAAATTAACATAATTAACAGAAGAATTGGTTTGCAGTTTAAAGTAAAATTAGTTGGCTTAACAATACATTGGTTTTTTCTGTAGTTCATAAAATATTTTTTACGGAACTTCCTAGTCAAGATTTATTCCTTTCTAAGTTGTTTCCAATATGAAATGTTTGCATTTTCCAAATGTCTGGATATAGGTGTATGTTCTTGAAACTGGATTGGGTGCAATTATTCCAGTTTCCATTTAAGCAAAATACTTCCAAGGAACTTTCCATCAAAGTATGGTGCGTGTAGCCAAATTTTCTCCATCGGACAAAATCCTGCTTTCTTGGATGGATAGCTAATTTGAACTACTGAACTCCAGCCTTACATGTATAATAATGACAGCATGAATTGCCCTCTCTGAGAATATGAACATATAAAAACACTGTTTTGTTCTTGAGCATAGGTGTGAAAAAGTGAATAGATTTGTTGGGAATTCACACATTTATATGAGATGGATCTTCTTGGTTATTACTTAGGCTCTAATTTTTTCCAGAATGAGTTAGGCTATAACTTTTTCCAAAATGATTATTAGTTTGTAATGATAGGAATGACAAAGGAACATTTTGAGAGCCATATTTTGAATATATCTGGATTGAAGTTTTTGTTAATTAGAGTGTATGCTGCTTACAATTCTGGTTTTCAGTTGGATAGTATGATATTAGGCTTCAGCCATATTTCTACTTATACAGTTTTTAGTTTACAAGTATTATGAACTTAAACCTCTCTGCTTGTTACACCCAATGGACAGATCCACACAGTGGCATTTGGAGCAGCTGTTGGCCAGGCTTGCTTGCTGCTGGCTGCAGGAAAGAAGGGGAAGCGGTTTATGTTGCCTCATGCCCAAGGTTAAACCATTGATACCATCTGTGCTTCTCTGGTTCTGTATGTTGTTGGGAATTGATGGCGTATTTGTCATGTTGTAAATCTGAATTATGATGTAAATTCTCTATGCAGTTTGATGAATCTGATTATATTTCTTCTTTTTCTCAGTTATGCTTCAACAGCCACGTTTACCACCAACTGGACAAATGCCAGCAATTGATGTTCACATTAGAGCTAAGGAGGTTAGTACTATTCTTGTGACAGGTATTTCATTAACTTTGTTTGGAGTTGTTTCAGCAGCATATCTGGCATTTCGTTTTTTAATAAACAGTTACATGACTTCACTAGCAACTGTAATAGACGGTTACATGACTTAGCCAGCACCTGTATCCCTCACAGAGTTGACCTTGTTTAGCTGAGTTGACTCACCAGTCAAAAACCCAGGAAATCATTCCAATACTTTGTGAATTTTCTGAGGCTAGTGAGTAATTATAAGTAGTGAAAAAATCACCAAGTTCGATCCAGGTTTTTCCCAAGAGTTTTCTCTGAGGTCTTGCCAAGTTTTTCCTGAGTTCCTGTCATACTCTTGTTCTTTGCTTTTGCCTAGTCATTCCAGAGTCCTAGCCTGTCTTGGTAGTGGTGGCGTGCTTATTTTTATGACAGAAATTGGTTGACTGTATTTTCATTCTGCTCCCTCAAAATCAGCTTTATTTTTGGCTTCTTGTCATGGACATATTTTGTGACAAGCACTCACTTGACTGCTCTCTGCAGGTTCAGTTCTAAAGAAATGAACACTCAGGCAGGAGTATGTGCTACTATGATCTTTACTTAATAGTGTGCACCTGCATTTTCTTTGCTCATCGCGGTTGAGATTTTGTCTCAAATCAATGGCATACTTTCACATATGCCTAATGGCACTTTGTTTTTATTTTCCTGAAGGATCAGGAATATATGATTGGCTTGAAGCTGATGAACTTGGAATTTCATGTATGTCTTCATCAGCTTCCTCATTATTTCCATCATTTTTGCCTTCATCCTCCTCCTCCTCAATATTCTTATCATTGAAATGGGGAGGAAACCCATTTTTAAGTTCATCAATCGTTTCTCTTGAGAACATCATGAGGCCCAACAGAATCCAAATACCACTAAAAGCACATTTTCAGAATTGAAGAAGAGGAAAAAATGAACAGCAGCAAGCTTACCTTCAATGTCAAGAGACAAGCTTACCTTCAATCCCCATAGAAAAACTATCCAAAACTGGAAAGCAAGTTGAAACAATCTTCTCTCTGAAATATCCCTAGGGACTTTTTGCCAGGACTGTTTGTATCCTTGCTGTCTTGGGAGACAGCTTGATAGTGACCTTTACAAACTATGCTGCTTGTGATGCCCTAACAGTCCTTTTTATCTTGCTGTTGCCTTCAGCTGTGTTACCTACCAAAATGGGTAACCCTATAACTTATAAGAGAAATTTTTTCTCCTCTTCTTGACAGCCAGCCAGTCAACCATGCAGCCCCTGACAGCCACCACCAGCTGATGATATGCCATTATATCTTGGGCATTTGCATCAGCTATATGCTCCTCATGCATCTAGCATGAGCACATGGACGTTGGTCAGCTTCCTCTCAAAAAGTACTTTTCATTTTGCAATCGGGTGCTTATGCTTGTTTGTATTTGGTCATTTGATATGGATTATGGGGTGATCTGGAAGAAGAGTGGGTTTTGACCTCTCCTAATGGTCCAATGGGTATAGGAGGGGCACTACTTGGAAAGTCTTGATTGAGATAGCGAAGTTCCATCTATCCCCATGTCACACTTACACTTTCCATGGTAAATTACAAGCCTTTATCTTGTGGAAAAACAAAGGCCGAGTTGGTAATTCATGCATACACTGAGGGTGTGGATTCCCCACTAGTCGATCTCTTTGACCATGGCACTTGGCGATGGAGCCTTATCCCCTCCGTGACCATCATTATTATTCACTAACACCTATCAATTGAAGGGTGGACTGAGGAAATGTTACTTCCCCTTAGGGTCTGGAAACACCTAATAGGGTTGTCCTTTAGCCTCTCCTACCTAGGGAGAAAACAGCATTGCGACTTCAAGGCCATGATTTTGGAAGGGGATCTTTATTTGAAGTATTAAATAGCTCATGACACTCAATCTTGGTTCACTTAGACACAATAATGATTTTTGTCCCCAAAGATTGTTTGCTTTCACTAGAATCTATGTTGTGATTGTCAGGTGGTTTAGCAGCCAATGTCTTGGGCACCTTACCCACAAGTACCTAGGCCATTGTAGTGTTGAGAAATCTAGGGCATTAGGATTAGGTGATTTCTCTTTATTTGAAGTATTAAATAGCTCATGACACTCAATCTTGGTTCACTTAGACACAATAATGATTTTTGTCCCCAAAGATTGTTTGCTTTCACTAGAATCTATGTTGTGATTGTCAGGTGGTTTAGCAGCCAATGTCTTGAGCACCTTACCCACAAGTACCTAGGCCATTATAGTGTTGAGAAATCTAGGGCATTAGGATTAGGTGATTTCTCTTTGATGATAACTGCTTGTGAGTACTTTTTACTTCTTTAGATTAGGTTCTTCTTTTACTTATATTATTATAGTGTTCTTCTTCATCAAATAACTACCAAACCATGAACAATGAAAAGACAAGAGACACAAGATGTGGGCGGTCAGCCAGGGCCAAAACCTTTCGAACTTGAGAGGAAACCCAAACCAAATTCTTCTTCTTATAAAGACTTCAATTGATGAATACCAAGTCCAAGACCCTTGACCGATTAACTTCTCCAAGGCCAAGTCACAAGGCTTCCTTGTTTTGTTACTCCTTCCTTAAGTCAATGATGGTCAAACTGCTTGCTTCTCCCTCCTTCTTGACTATCCTTCAGATTTCGCCTTCTTGGATTAGACCTGCAACCTTCGGCCTCTTTAGAAACCCTAGTTGCAGTACTTGTGATGGATGTTGACCAACTTTTGTACCTTGTTTTCCATTTGCTTGGATGGAGAGACTTCCTTCTATAATTCGGCTTGATGAATACTATGTCTTCTCCCTTGATTCAACTTCTAGGATAACTTTGCTAGCCTCGACCCTATTTTGCAGCAGATGATACCAATTTCCTTCGCAGGTGTGAAGTATATTGCCCAAAACAGATCAGAATAACTTCAACTTCTTCTTCTCTTTTCCTCGCTTGATGGCAGGCTTCTTCTTCTAGGTTTCTCACACATTTTCCTCTATTTCAGATCCTTGTTCGAATTGTGTCTTTAGTGAAGCTGAGTTGCCCTATATATAGTGGTCTGCCCGTCAAGAATAAGCTAACTTGTGCCATGGGTTAGGCTGACTCCATCTGCTTTTGAGGGTCGACTTGAAGGAGTGCTTGTGAAGAGGTCTTGGAGTGTTAATGACTCAAACAAAATTACTTTTTACAATATGTAACATGTCTTCAATATATGAGATTCAATCCCTAGACTTTATGACTTGATGACCAACCCTAAAGGCTCAGAATGGGAGTCTTAACTATAAAATAAAATTCCTGGAGCATGAAACCCATGACTGAAGCATTACAAAATACTTTTATTTTCTTCTTTACATCAATTACATAAAATTATGATTACACATGTCATTATGAAGACTAAACCTAGATACACTTTTCAACACCCCCTCTTAACTAGGGAGGTATTCATAATCTACACAAAGTACTTGGGCATTCTCAATTTGAAGAATTTTCATAAGAAGAGTTAGATTGGCAACCCATCTGTATAACATCATATCATCCAACCTTGTCACATGGCAAGGCCTTGACTAAGAACTCTATCTCTCCACAATATTAGAGCTCAATGCTGGAGAGATCAATGATGTATAGACACCCTCATGATTGTCTCTCTCGAAACATACCCTGCTCCGGTTCTCAGAGTGTCTTTCACCAGGACTATTCTTATCTTGGATTCCTAGTCTCAAAGAATATTGATCCTCTATGGCTACTCTTATCTTGGATGCCCTCACTCGTCCTCAAAGAGTATCAGATGCCAGATGTTTACCCAATCCTCCATTTTGTCTTCCCAATTGAAGACAAGAATGATGTGTCTATCTCTCCCTCTCAACTTAGGGAGGACATACCCATTCCACTGAAGGAATGTCCCTGTTACCCACCATTTTGTGGGTGATAACCCTAGGAGAAAGTTTTCTCCAAGATGGTCCTCAATCGCCAACCAACAACCCCTTGCAGCCGCCAACTAGCTCGTTGTGACATTTCTCCGCCACTTGAGCCAGCCATATGGTCCTTCACCCATTTATCATGATCGTATGTTTGAAGGTGGGCCTCCCGAACGTAAGGGAATGCCTTGTCATTTGGTAATTGAGTATTGTAGTTTGCTTATCATGGACACTTTTGGGCATGGATTAATGGGGGGATTTGGTAGAAACAGTGGGCTAGATTTGTGCTTCTGTCCCCTAGACCTCTTTTGGATGTTACCCTTGGATCTTAGTCCCATGGGATCTCTTTTACTGACCTTTGGATCTTAGGGTGGTACTACATGGGAAACCCTGATTTTGGTTGTGTGGTCCTGCTCCTTCATCCACATACATTACTCCCCTTCCATTCAGTATAGCTCCATTCATTATTCTTCCCACCTGGGTCCACATTTCCCAACTGGGTCCACATAGGGTTTGCTTCCCCTTCCCCTTCCCCACACCATGGATCGGGCTTGAAACAATGCCCCAAAGGTTGATGTAGCTGAAAAGAAAAGTAAAAGCATAATTGGCCACATTCAATAGGAAAATGTGCCACAAAATGCAAAAGATGGTCGGGACAAACATATTTAGCACATGGGCAAAAGCCAATGCATGAGCTCCACCCCATTCTCATGGCCATCACCCTGGTTCCTATAGGCCCTAGTTGAGCCTCATTTATCATTCAGGGACCCATGATTGTCCCAACCCTGGTGGGCAATGGACAACCCCACCTCAAACGGGGTATCCACTGCTATGATTTACATCAATGTTGCACGAAGCGGGAGCGAAGCGGAAGCGCGGAGCGCGGAAGCGTCATTTTCCAAAAATCTAGGAAGCGAAGCGTCCGCGGAAGCGTCTGCTATATATATATA
>APFE031757839.1:25312-50493 GCA_000404065.3 Pinus taeda
CGAAAATGGAGTGGCAAGTGTCAGAGGGGAAGCTTCTGGAAGATTCCATGATCTTCCACCTCGCATTTTTGTCCCTGCCATTTGTCCATTCCCAACCATCGCACTCTACATAGGAGCAAAATAGTATGCATCACACCCTATACATTGGGAAGGTGATATGCATCGTACCCTCTGCGTGGAGCTTTCAGTATGGTCCAGTTTTGACCATTTATGAGTAGTTTTCAATGGAGAACTTCTGGGAGATGATGTAATCAGTTGACCTTTTTCCTTTAGGCAGTGAAGCAACCCTTTTAGGGACTTAAGAGCCCTTAGTTTATGGAAATTTGTGATTGGGGTTGAAGTGCCCAAAAATGTCTATAACAATTGGCACCACTCCTTCCCTCCCGTATACTAGCTGAAACGACGTGTTTATGAAGTATCTTCACCATTGTTGTGTACGCCCATAGAGTTGTTGGTATTATCTCATCCCATTCATCCTTGTTGGCTGATATAATATTTGTTAGATCTTTTCCCAAGATTTTGTTGAATGTTTCAATAGTCTCATTGGCCTGTGGATGATATGGACTACTTTTGTTATGCTGAATCATGAAATTCTTCAGAAGAGCCTCAATAGTTTCATTTATAAAATGCATTCCTTGGTCACTTGCGAGGCTCTTCGGGCATCCAAATCTCAAGATTATGTTCTCAAAAATAAACCTTGCAGCAGTGTCAGTTATACAGTCTATGATGGGTGCTGCTTCTGCCCATCTAGTGAGGTATTCAGTAGATGTTATTATGTCGCTTGCGCGTGAATGCCTTGCTGGTAGTGTTATGGATCCAATGAAATCTATTGCCCACTTATCGAAGATTTGCTTTGTATGAACTGGATTTAAAGGCAATTCATCCCTTCGAGAAGGATTCCCAACCCTCTGATAGACATCGCAACTCTTAGCATATTCCTTATAATCTTTGTGGAGGGTTGGCCACCATAATCTTGCATGCAGTATCTTCCTTGTGGTGGCTTTTCCTCCCCCATGATTTCTTGCGACTCCCATGTGACATTCCCATAACACATCTTCTCTTTCATGCCAAAGTATGCAGCATCTCAAGACTTGATCGAAGCCCATTTTGTAGAGGTTTCCTGCAATTAGTTGGTAGTCCACTGCCCTTACTATTAAGTATCGCCTTTGTGTTGTTTTATACCCCTCCGGGCATTGCATTGTTGTCAATAGTGTAGCTATCTCTTCTAGGTGATCCGAGACTGCCTATATTCTAAACAAGTCAGCATCAGGCAATTGATCATCCAATGCTTCTTCGTTCTCTCCAGTCTCTAGTCATGAAAAATGATCTGGCCCCACATTCAATCTGCCTGGTTTTATGACCACCTCAAAAGTGAATTCCTGGAATAGTAATAACCATCGGCATATCCTACCCTCTACTATTGGTTTGTTTAGTCTGTGAAAAACTTGAATGGCTGCCCCAATAAGTAATGCCTGAAATTTTATAGAGAATAAACCATGGCCAAGGCCTCCCTTTCAGTTGTTGTATAATTCCTTTCTATAGTTCAAAACTTTCTACTAGCGTAATACACCGAGTGATCCATATTTGTTTCCCCTGGTTGCTAAGACTACTCCTAGAACTATCCCTAATGTATCAATATGCACATGAAACATTTTGTTCCAATCTGGATAGACAAGGATAGGGCCACTTACCAATTTTTCTTTCAATTTATCTAATGGTACCTCACGATCCTCGGTCCTAGTGAACACTCCCATCCGCTTCAGTAATTTCTCCATTAGGGTTGTGATCAATGCATAATTCCTGATGAAGCGTTGGTAGAACCCCGTATGGCCCAAAGTGGACCTTAGTTGCTTCACATTGTGCGGCAGATTCATGTTGACAATTTCCACAACCTTCGTTGGATATATGCATACTCCATCTTTGTAGATAATGTGGCATAGCAGTGTTCCAAATGGGACCATGAAAATGCACTTCTTAAGGTTTAAGGAAATTTGCAATTGTTGGCACCTTTCAAACATAACCCTTAGTAAGCTTGTGTGTTTCTTCAATAGGCTATATACGGTCCAGTCATCCATGTACACCTCTAGAATCCTATGAATGTAGTCTCGGAAGGCAGCTATGAAAATCCTCAAGAAGACCGTCGATGCGTTCTTTAATCCGAACGGCATCACGTTGTATGCATATGACCCCCATTCGGTAGTGAATGTTGTCTTCCGCTTGTCTTCCTTGGTTATTTGAACCTGATGGTAGCTTTAGAATCCACCTATAAATGAATATACTTCATTATCCGCTATGTTGTCCAGGACTTCATCACTAAAAGGTGTTGGGAATGGATCATGCACACATGCATTGTTGAGACTTCGGTAATCAATAGAGACCTTGATTTTTGTCGCATCCTTCTTGTTTTGTATGACTATTGGTCTTATCCACTTTGCTTCATTTACTGGAAATACAATCCCTACCTCCAACATTTTTTCGATCTCCTTCTTCACCTTTTCCTTCACCCTGGGGTTTAGTCTATATGGTTTGTGATTTACTAGGTAGGCATCTGGTCTCAGAACAATATTCATCACCCTTATATCTCCTTTTATCTCTTTTAGCTCTGCTACTGATGCTAGAAACAAGTCCTGATACTCCTGAAATAGGTCAAAAATTTCTTTTGTCATTTGTTCATCCCAATAATCTCCCACATATGCCATTTTGGGCTTATCCTCTATCCCAACATTTTGTTTTCTCAACTTCATTAGTAGAAGGTGAGCACCTTCTCTTGAGGGACTCTCCCGAATGTCTTTGTCTCCTTCTTTTCCTCAAAGGTTAGGTGACTCAATCCGTCTAACCCATCTTCATCTAGCTCTGCAACCACCTTGTTGAGGGTCACATATTCTAGAGAATCCATGTCGTACTCATCAGGACAACCTTCAACTAATTGTCCTGGGGTGAACATAACCCTTTTGATCACGTGTAGTGTCTAAGTCATGCATGCATCATCACCTCTAAATGAAAAGTCGCTAACAAATTGTGCCTCCAAAACATCCCAATCCATTGTTTTCCTACATAGTTCCTCTTGCACATACCAAGCTCAAGGAACGGTACCTAGGGCATGTATGAATATATGTACCCACAGTTCCTTCAAGATCCCCTGTCTTCTCCAACCTTTTATGTAGGCCTCTGTGTGCCTCTCGGGACTTGAATTTCCTCTGTATTTCATATTATCTTACAATCAGTATTCCTAATGGCTTGCTTTATGGCTTCCAAATCTCGCAGTGTGATGCACTGCGTTCTCCACCATCTTGTCAGTGTGGCTAGGAGCATGATATCAAGAAATGGAATCTTTTGATCTTCCCTCATTTCTCTAATTACTTTTTTCAAGAAGATGTCCACTGGCTCAATGTCATGGAACTTGGGATAGTTTCTTACCTGTGCTCCTATCCAATTGACCTGACCTATCATTGCACAGCGTCTAGTGTTTAGTTCATATATGCCTTGTTGCCATGCATCCCATGCAACTTCTGAGCTAGTCTATGAGCTCTAAATACTCCTCTAGTTTATGGATCCTTGTGCAGTAGAATCTATGTAATCTTCCCTTTTTCCCACTATTAGTGTGTATAGATGGTTTAGCATTCCTGGCTCATCCTTGTCATCTACAGGTTCTGTGAACCTGGGTCCCTGATAAGGGTCCAAGGGTTGGATCATCCTCATTCCTTCTGCTTCAAAAATCATCAATTATTTCTTTAGGTTGATGACATAATTGTTTTCATAGGCCCAATAGATCCCAAGTAGTGCTGGGTATGGGTCCTTATCTCCCATTATATCGATCACTTCGAAATCAATGTGCATCTTCACCCCTGCCACATCTACTTCTATGTTTTCTAGCCTTCCAATGGGAAGTATACAGTACTAATTCACCATTTTTAGTTGAATCGGTGAGTATTTTAGTTGTAGCTTCCCCATTTCCTCCCATGGTTTCCTAGGTAGGATGTTTACATCCGATCCAAGGTATAGCATCATGTCCCTGATTTGGAATCTCGCAACTTGAGCATTAATTTGGAATTCTTTTCCACTTCTCTTCTTGTTTCGTCACACTCTTTTGGTATGCTTTTATGGTAAGTTGGCATATGATCGTTCTGCTTCCCCTTCCTCCACTGATAATGTAGCATTTAAACTTTTCTGTGACTCCTTTAACATATATTCATCTTCGATGATATGCTAGAATAATTTAAACCATTCTTCACTTAGATGATTACAATTGAGCGTGTGGCCATTCTGCCTCTGATCTTCCTTCATCTCGATCATCCCCTCGAATAGCTTAGCCTCCTCATGATAATGCTATTTTTGTCGCTCTGGTTGGTATGATTTCTTTGGGGATGTTTCCTTAACTATCAAGGGTGGGTCCACCATAACATGATCCTCCCCCATATTCTTCCCCCCTCTTGTAACTATATTAATATTGGTTGAGGGAAGAATGTCGTTGGTACGAGGTTCGATGTTAACCAGGTTAGCCCCACTCTGTCTGGTCCTTTCTTCCCACTTTGCAATGAGTTCAGGGAAATCCTCTGTGGCGTGAGTATCAATTATGCATTGTGAACACCATGGTCTCCTAGGAAGCGGGAATTCCCTAGCGACATGTCCCTCTTGGCCACCGTTGTAACACCTTAAAGGGCCTCTTCCTCCCGTTCTTCCTCCTCTCTCATTTCATCCTCTTCCTACCCAGTTGGACTCATTAATTTGGATCGTCAACTTGTCCAGCGATTCTGCTAGAGCATCCATTGCTCGACACTTGTCAGTGTGATGTGTTGTGGATCCACAAAAATCACATTAGTTGTTATTAGTGACATTAGAGTACTTCTGCAGTATCGGGCGCATACATGGTAGATTTCCATATATTTTACATATCTCACAATATTCCTGGTTGTTTCATTCAAGAAAAACTCCTTGTGCTCCTACTACTGCAACTCCCATGGTTGGTGGGGTCCCTGATGATCTCACAACCCCCCCTAGATGGTTAATTCCCCAAATATTGGGCATTCTATCACGACATGTCCTTCCACCATGCAATGTTTGCACCATACGTTGGGTCTGGCTGGCTGTACTGGTTGAAGATTGTGGAGCGATAAAAAAGGTGTCTTTTTAACTCCTAATTACTTCACATTAATTGTCAACCCAGGGACGACTTTTTATTTCAAGAGTGTACTCAGTATGAGGCGGCTATTTACTCAAGAGTAATGTTTTGAATTATAGTGCTTAAAATACAAAAGTAAATGAATTCCTGGAAAGAAATCTAACTACAACAAAATACCTTGAAGCCTAAATCATTTATTCGGAAAAATAAGCAATGTATCAGTCAAGCATCCAGTAACAATAACTCATCCCTTTAGAAACTGATGTAACCAAAAGTAATCAAGGAACAAATCATTAATCTGGGGACTAGACAGCAAATTCCAATGCCCACTACAGTTTCAGATCATTCTGCACACCAAAGAAATCAATAATGCAAATAACAAAAAATGGAGCGACAGATAAGAAATGGAACAACAATTAAGAAATAGAACAGAAACCCTGAAATGGAACAGCGAACAAGAAACTGAAATGTTCTAAACTAAATCATTCACTCAAACAACCATCAATCAAGGATACAGTAACAATAACTCATTCCTCTGGATATTGATGCAATTGAAATCAAACCGGAACAAGACAATCAATCTGGGAACGAGGAATCAATCCAATGTTCTCTACAGTTGACAGTCTTGCTTTGAAGCAATTAAAAGGAAATCGAAATTGAACTAAAGCTGCTATTGAAAGTAAACTAGGAAAACTCTTTAAAAGCCAACTATTGCAATTAACCAACAAACATGAACAAAAAAGTAAATGGGCAGCAAACTGTAATTAAAGGAATCTGAACAACAAACTCTAATTAATGGAAATGAATAACAACAAAGCCAAATTAATAGCAATCTTTACTCTAAGAATAAATTGGACACCAGACGGAAATAGAACAGCATTGATTAATGATAGAATATGAAACAATGCTGGAAAGCCAAATACAAATGCATAATAACTTAACACAGGCACATATTAATAGTAATCTGAGTCTGATATCGCAAGTATTAATCCTGATTAGAAAGGGTAACGATTACAATTCATCATGGAACCAATTGAACAACAATCGTATGAAGTATAAACCATAGACAAATACAGTAATACCAACTTAAGGTTACAGCTTGATTACTCTGCAATTAAACAACAATAGCGTTATGCAGAGAACAACAATGTTACATTAACGACTTTAAAGGAATAGCAATACGTTAGAATTCACATTACGACTTTCTTGTTGCAGAGAACAAAATATGAAATATAACAGAGCTACAATATAAGATAACAAAACACACCAGATTACCGATTCAAGCTGATAAGCAAAACCATGCATAAACCAAAGAGATAATATACAACAGCAGCACAATCCACTAGAGGCTGGGTCCTTAGCCGCCAACGGATGCTGCTGGGTTACTTCAGGATCAAAGATGGAATGGCAACCAGATTTATATTAAAATATCAAAGCAGAGTTACAGTGGATTACAACAAGAAATCTCTCCATCTCTCAGCCATTATCCATTCTCTCTGCCATCCTCAATTCTGAATCTCTAATTCATCCTCAATTCCATCATTCGAATCCCCAAAGTCATCCCCATCTTTGATCTCTGTTTTCATTTAAATAGAGAGATCAGAGAGCAGTTACAATAGAGATAACTACAACTTGATTCTATTACAAAATTGGATTTTTTCCAACCAATTGATCAATAAGAAAATATATTTCCATCTATCTTTCAACAAGAGCAGGGCGAATTTGGCTTTGCAGCTGAGATTTGGAAAACGGCCGCAACAACAAATTTGAGAAAATCATGCTCAAAAAACCCTGCGTTTCTCTCAGTACAAATCGAATTTGGGCAAACCATTCTTGCATAAAGTTAATTGGGTCTGTTCTGGAAAAAACCCATGTTCCGGATTTTCCATATTCTTCTCCATTTGCTCAGAATCTCAACCGCAAAATTGTCACTCCTTATTCCAGCGAATTTCTGAGTTGGCGCTTTTAAAAATCAAATCTTCAATTTGGAAATTACCTTGGAGGCTAAAAATGGTAAATAATGTTATAACCAATTTATTCAAACTATCATGGATAAAATCATGCATAATCATCAATTTATTAGAAATAAAGGAGAATAAATAATATTCATTCATAAGAGCATAAATCATTGTAAAATAGAATTATATGATAAATTATGATAAGTGATATAATAGAGAAGAGTAAAAATGGATAAAATAAGTGTTACAAAGTGGTCGTATTCATGGCCCGACAAAGATCCTTCAATTTCTCAGTTAAAGTTATGATCTGATTCTGAAGGCCCATAATTGACGGATCCTGCAAACTTGTCCCTCCCTGATATTCATGAGGATATCCAGCCATGGCCTCTATGCATGATGCTTGTTCCAAAGCATCTTGGAGAGTCTCGATCTTTTATTGCATCAGTGGAATTCTTGTGAGGGGCAAGAGTGCCTTGATGAACCAGTCTCGATGGTGATTCGGGTCTAGAGTGTAACTTAGCTTAGCAATGGCATCCTTAAAACTTTGCATGCATCCCCAAACAGTTTCACCCTCCTTCTGTTTGATTTCCCACAGCTCCCATAACCCTTATTGGTTTGTATGAGGTACTTTGAATTCTTATACGAATCCTCTCTTGATATCATATTGGTCATTGGCACCCTCGACATATAAAATCCCTTCACTCACCTTGTCAATCGGTTGATTCCTTTGGATAGCTTGCTCTGCTATAAAATTATCTATTATGTGATCCCACCAATCCCTAATCTCTTTCTTGAATATCCTCGACACCATGTTCCGAACCGATTCTTGTAACTTCTTGTCCTAACAACAGAACCATTTGTTGGCACAAAAGAGTCATCAGGGGAGAAGACCCTAGGTTCAATCGCAGAAGGCCAACAATGGATCACTATAGTCTAGGATAATGTCACATTTTCACCTTACCCAAGGGGTAGGAGTCTCACCCGAGGCTTGCCATGACCAGAACTAAGAAGGGTTCATCATGGAATCAAGGATGCATCAACCAATAATCTATAAACAACATCACATACATAATCAAGATAATAGCATATCGTCTAATACTAAGAAACTACTACATGCATGAAGCTTACAGGATATTTAAAATTTTAAGTGGATTGACACATCATAAGCAGTCATACACACCATGCTAAGAAACCATTCTCGACTTCATATTAATTCAACAATAGACTATTACATGACATATCGACATTTTCCACAGAAGATTACAAGGAATAGTCATTTATAGACTCACAGTCTCGTTCTTTAACTCAAGGGTCATGCTCGGCCATGTCCTTGCATTCTGGTTTTGTCATGCCGCAACCAACTATCCCATCCACAACACCAACAACAACAACCAACCCCTCTTCCTTACCGGCCTTCTCCTTTTGTATTTCCCCTGCTGCCTAGACTACTAGTTCCTGCTCGACTGTTCTTTCCCTCGACTGCCACTCCTCCTTTCTGTCTGCTCGGCTGCCTCTATCTTCTACTGACACTTTGTCGCAACCCCTCCAGAACTGCATGTTCCTTCTTTACTATCCAGTTGTCCTCTCCAAAACATAATCGTTGTTGCCGCCACCCATTTCCTCCTCGTTCTTTGGCAAGCCAAAATAATCAAAATCTTTTCAAAATCAAAACGAAGGCCCCAACACAATTTCTTTTTCCTGATTCCCAGCATATTGCATAAGTTCCTCCTTGACAAGGGCGTTGGTCATATTGTTGAGTACCGACCTCTATTTCAAACTCTAATAAACATTGACTGACAACAAAGTACAACCAACTGGAAGAACTTCTTTGATTCCCAGTGTAAAGATACAAAAGAAGTATGGGATTACTTTTTAAGAAAATAAACATGGTTGTTGGGTATTCCCTTGCCAACTGGCACTAATTTTGGTCGGCATGGGGGCAGGGGGGGTTGGTAACAAGTAAAGAAAAATAATGAAAAAGAAAAATAAATAAGTAAAGTTGGAGAAGTAGATAAAAATTATAAATATGGAAGGAACAAGATTGACTGCCAAGAAACAAAAACAAGAAAGTACTCAATAGAAAAATAATCAATAATACAAGTAGTCGACCGATATTTAGAAAATAGCAAGGGATAAAATAAAACAAAGATGTGAAAAATAAGAGAAGAGTATTAGAGGATGAATATGAAAAATCAAGAGCGCATGAGCGAAGATGCATAAGACTCCTCATATGAGTTGAGAGGCATAACACCACCCTATTTGACCGAAAGTAATGGTCCACACATAATTCCTAGAAGGAAAGTAGACGAGATGGAAATTGATGACTCTAGTCATGTGATATGACAAATTCCAACTGTATCAATAGTAAGTCCCATAGTTAGAAAATTCCTTCAACAAACATCACAAATTATTTACACATACCCGTTATTTGACATAGCAAAGATGAGCAGAGAAATAAACCATAAATCCAAAATCCTAATGAAAATCAACTAAACAATGAGAGCAAACAAATTAAGCAAGTACTTCTCCCACTCATAAATCTCGCATTTGTACTCCCCTTTCCACAATTAGTATCCGTTAAAGAATTTGGTAGTACAAATCCAGTCAGCGAAGAATATTGGCTTGAATAAATTTGGATTATTGAATATATAGATAGAGTGGGCCAGACCAACAAGTCATTCCCGGAATACAATGTCAACAATCAAGAAAGAAACACGCCTTCGATAAATCAACCCACCTTTGATCCTACTTGAATGACCAATTAGGTAATGTTGGAACATCTGAAAGGTCGAAACCTATGATAACTAAAATGGGATTAAATCATATACCCCTCTATGAGGGAGATGAAGATCCTAAAACCCATTACTTCGTTTGTGAAAAAATTTGATCTGGAAATGATATCATTGATAAAGGTAAACATATGGCACAATTTGCAGAAGCCTTGAGGAAACATGCACTAACATGGTTCATGAATCTCACTGGGAATCAACCAAAATCAAAGGATGAAATTAAAACCAGATTTCTCACTTTCTTCAAGGACCAAGGTGTAAAACATTTGACAACATAGAATTTAAAGGAAATTAAACAACAAACCAATGAAATAGTGTGAGAATATGACAAAAGATTCAAATATTTATTGAGTGAAATCCCATATATCATCAACAAAAATTTATTATTTCAATGTTATGTGGTTAGTCTCCTCAAAACTATCTACGACCAGTTGAGAATGCATGAATTCAAAACTTGTGAAGAGGCTCTCAAGTTGGCCTAGCGTATTGAAAAAGACAACAAAGGTCAGTCGACTATCTCATCGACTAATAATAAGCTTGAAGACAAAATTGAGCAACTACAAAATTCATTGTTCATGTTAACACTTCAAAAGAATAACTTATGGTGAATTAACTGTAGGATTGAATGGCACACTAGGGATACTTGTAAATTTTCTGATTACTTTTATCAAGATGTCTGATGGGTACAATCTGATATATACTATGATATATGTAAAATTGCTTCAAATCATACTACTAAATATTATCAGTACAATCTTCGCAACTCTAAGACTAAATGGTGCACAAACAACCATTCAACGTAAGAATTTCCGCTCAATAGGAAGAACAATCCAAACTATCACGTTGTCTATCATAGTAAAATATTGATCAGTTCAATGATCCACAAACATATGGCAGAAGAGGAAACAATCAAGGAGTATATGATGGCCAATGAGGGGGATACAATGGCAGAGGTTGTGTTCACGGTCGACGTTGATGAAGATTTTATTGCTTCACTTTTTGGTAGGAGGGTCACACAACCCAGAATTTGCCATTAAAAGATAACACTAACTTGCACTTCTGCAATATGTGCAACTTGGGAGATCATTTCTTAGAAGATTTACCCAAGAGCATTGAAAACGTTTTGAATAAAAGAACTGTGAATTTACTCCAAACTATACCAAAACAAGATGTCTTGAATTCTAAGAATCTTCATGTTGTTACAAGGTCGGGTGTTGGAAGAGATAATAGTAATCACAATCAACAAGTCATTCCACCAACAAAAAATATGACTAGACACCTAGATATGCAGGTACAAAACGACACAATGACAAGAGAAGTCAAATTCTTTACAAGAGAATTTGAAAAAAACTGCCAAAGGATGTTATATTAGAAGATTTTTTGGTGCTCCTAAAGGAAGAAGATTCAGTTAGACATCTATTAAACTTTTAAACATGCTAAAAGACTGCAATGAAAGCATGGTGAAATGTAAAAATGTATGACAAATATAACAAGGAAAACAATTTGAAGATCATAATCCACAAGTCAAACTAGAAATAAATGGCTTTATGGTAAGAAAACTTCTTGTTGAATTTGGGTCACAAGTTAATATACTCCCTCAAGAAACATGGATTAGCATGGGAAGACCAAATTGGCACAGAATGACTAATTATATTAAACTTGTCAATCAAAGATTCATTGAACCTATTAGGACATTAAGGTGAGTAAAAACTTCAATTATGGGAATCCCAACAATAGTTGATTTTGAAGTCACCAGCATAGTCGATGAAATACCTTCATATCCCAAACTAGTTGGTAGGCCGTGGGGATGAAGGATGAAAGTGACTATCTCATTAGAAAAAGACAAAATTAATCTCAAAAGAAATGATAAGAAAATCATTTTTCTTTTAGGCCCCCATGAAGGAAAACCATGGGTTGAAGCTTGCAAAGAAGAATAAAAAACAAGAATATTCTATTAAGTGCTACATGAGGATCGAGACAATGTGGAAATGAATTCCTTCAACAAAATTTTAACAAGGTCACCTCTCTCCATTGATCAGAATGTTAATACAAAGCTCTATGAGTGGCAAGTCAAAAACTATGAATCAAAAGCCAAATAATGTTGGACAATTGAAGCAATCCCAATGACAGAAAGTTGACCATGTTATTATATTAAGGTAGTTCCTATGCTTAAACAAAGAAACTGTAAAGGAATAACGTCACTGCTACCCACTAATTTAAAGAAAGATTCTAGCAGCATGATTCAATTCAAGGAACAAACTTCCCTTGTTAACCACGACGAACAAGTAACAAAATCTATTGGAGAGCAAGAGAGGATGCAAAGATCGACGCAAACCTTAATAGGTCAAGCAACAAGATGGCGAGACACCCATTCATATCGACTCCAAACATGGACAATAAGGATGACATATTTTATTAAAATTTTTGGAGTTCGAAATATTTTCGCATAAGTGAATATACCTATGTTTAGCCTCGGACAGGATCTCGTCCTTCATATACAGGAATTGTGAGTTAAAATGGTACAAGATTTGATATAGAGATGAACGAGTATGGCCTCACATTTTTCTAAATACTTTAGACAAATATCCTAACAAATGGTATAACTAGAAGAAGCTCAGGGGAAATATTTGCAATGGAAAGAGTTTAAAGAAAATTCATTAAGGATGTTGAGTTTAGACCGGAGGAACAAGAATTTATTGACACAGTCCAAAGAATAAAGGATTTTATAAAGGAAAAATCAGCAATTGATGTCTCGTTGACTTGTAAATATGTGTCATGTACATTAGAGAAAAATGGATAGTTGGTTAGAAATGGAAGAAGCCCCTATCCCTAGTCAAAAAAAAAATTGGAAGAAGGATCATCCAAAAAATCACAAAAGACTAAAATTAGTGTACAAACTTAAGATGCCAGAAATTGAGAAACCCAAGAAACTAGACTTCCCACCTACATACCAAGAAATAAAAGCTGGGGCTAATAACTTGACAATTCAAAAGCACCCAATTGGAGGGACGTCAAAGTAAATATATGATAATTCAACATATCAAATGACGATCTACCAAAGATTGCACATCTTGGTGACTATTGGTCAGACAAACAAATATCAAAATTTGTTGACTTACTCAAAGAATATCAAGATATTTTCGCTCGTGACTATGAATATTTAAAGGGAATCGTAAAATTAAAGGGAGAGATGATAATAAACCTCATCCTGTGAGCTAAGCCAATTAAAAAGAGACCTTACAAGCTTGCTTACAAATGTAAACCCATCATTCAGAAGGAACTAGAGGGGATGCTTGTCACTGACGTTATCTACCCAATTGAGATATCATAATGGGAAAGTACTATAGTCATGTATCCCAAAAAGAATGACCCAACTAAGTTGTGCATATGTGTCGATTACCATGGGTTGAAAAAATTAACAATGACTGATCCATTTCATACCTCATTTGCTGAAGAAATCATAAATGAAGTTGTAGGCCATGAGTGTTATTCTTTTACAAATGATTTCTCATGGTACAATCAAGTACCTATTGCAGAAGAAGATAGAGAGAAAACAAAGTTTTTCATTGAATTTGGTTCTTTTGATTATCAGGCAATGCCTTTTGGGCTAAACAATTCTCTAGCAGTGTTTTCACAAATCGTTATCAAATATTTCCAGGAATATATTTACAAAATAATGACAGCCTACTTTGATGACTGGAAGGTTTATATGTTGCTTAAAGATCATATGCAATGGCTCAGACTAATGTTGGAAAGATGCAAACATATTTGTTTATCATTGAACATAAAAAAAGTGTATCTTTGCAACATGCAACAAAATACTACTAGGTCATGTAGTATCAAAGGATGGAATCAAAGTCGATATGGTAAAGATCAAAGTGATTTTAGATTTGAAACCTCTTGTGAATCAAAATAAAATCAAAATATATTTGGGCCATACTAGTTATTACACACGATTCACTAGGCATTGATCTGATATATTATCTCCCATAGATGAACTTCTAAAGAAAGATGTCCCATTCATCTGGTCGAAGGAGTGTGACGAGTTGTTCCAGTTGCTAAAAAGGAAATTAGTCGAAGAACCCATACTTAGGTTTCCTAGCTGGTCGAATCAATTTCATGTGCATGTTGACACATCAAACCTTTCGACTCATCATCAAAAATGGTCAAGACCGACATTCTTCTTTCCAGGTCGAACAATAACTTCAAATTAAAACTCTTGAAATAATAACAACCATTGATAGAAGTGACCTTGATGAATTGATTTATTATTGAGGAACTTTAGTGCATGATGATTAGTATAGAATATAAATGGGTCCGTGAGGAGGTAATGCCAAAATTTCTGCAAGGCGAAGATCATGGCTAAATCTTCTCTTTCTGTGGTCAAATAATTCCTTTCGACTTTGTTGAGCTTCCCACTAGCGTACACATTAGGGTGATCTATCGATTCATCATCAAGTTGCATCAGAACTGCACTGACAACTTGATGATGAGTCGATAGATCACCCTAATGCGTACACTAGTGGGAAGCTCAACAAAGTCGAAAGGAATTATTTGACCATAGAAAGAGAAGATTTAGCCATGATCTTCGCCTTGCAGAAATTTTGGCATTGCCTTCTCACAAGTCCATTTATATTCTATACTAATCATCATGTACTAAATTTCCTCAATAATAAACCAATTCATCAAGGTCACTTCAATCAATGGTTGTTATTATTTCAAGAATTTGAATTTGAAGTTATTGTTTGACCTGGAAAGAAGAATGTCGGCCTTAACCATTTATCTCGATTAGAATCTGGAGAAGAATTAATGGATATTTAAGATGACCTTCAATATTCACGCTTGTTTAGAGTCAAAGAAATCCCTGCAGAGCTTGTTGATATAGCACAATTTTTACACATAGGAAAAGTATCTAAGGGATTATTTGAAAAGAAGAAAAAATTTCTCTCTATTAAAGTAGTGTCATTTACATTAATAAATGGATAATCATATAAACTTGGTATCGATGAGGTACTTCAAAGATATTTCTTGGAACACGAGAGGGAAGACATTATTGAAGAGGCACATGAAGGGGAAGTTGGAGGCCATTATCAGGGTGACACCACCGCAAGGAAAATATTGCAAGTTGGGTTATGGTGGCCAACAATATTTTTGGGAAACCATTACCTAAACACCACTCACCATTATGTTTGATTGTTCTGTTGTTACCTTTTGATATTTGGGCAATCAACATCATCGCATCATTTCCCAAGAGAGCTAAATGAACAGGGGAAAAATACATAATAATAATAGTGAAATATCTAACGAAAAGGACGGAAGCAAAACTAGTCGAATCATGTATAAAAGAAGTAGAAGCAAAGTTCATATATGAAAATATAGTAACTCAATTTGGTTGTCCTATGGTCATTATCAGTGATAGAGGAACTCATTTTGTAAATGCCACAATTCAAACATTAATGAAGAACTTCGTGATCGAGCATAGGAAGACGACTTCATACCATCCGCAAGCAAATGGCGTCATCAAATCACTTAATAAAACATTACACAAGGGACTAAAAAAGGTTTTTGATGTAGACAGAGATAACTGGGATGATAAAATACCATCCATCCTCTAGACATATCACATAGTGTATAAATAATCAACTGGATCAACACCTTTTAATATTTTCTACGGACAGGAAGTAGTTGTCCCACTTCAATGTTCGGAAAATGCAGTAAGTGTATCAACTATATTGAAGTTTAAAACAAAAATGCAGAAGGAATGACTTCAACAATTATAACATTTAGAGGAAGATCGACTTCATGCACTCCATCACCAACAATCTAGTAAAGACCAACAAAAGGCATGGCATGACAAAAATCTACAAAGGAAGAACTTCAAAGTTGGTGATTTGCTTTTGTTACTTGACAGTTGAGTGAAGGGTAAACCAAGAAAATAAAAATTGCATGGCTGGGATCCTTCATTATTGAAGACATACATGCATCAGGAGTTGTACAATTGAAGACATTGCAAGGGCACATGTTCAAGTCACTTGTCAATGGTTCCTAACTTAAGAAGTGTGTCTCTTAACAGTAACGGTATGTTCGTGGTGAAAACCTTTATGAGGCACTAGGGACATGGGTTAGCTTGAAAAACACCTTATGGCAAGCTAACTGACCAAACAATTTGTAAAATTAACAATTTTCTCTTTAATCACAATTTAGCAAGTTTATTACAAAAAACGGCTATATATTATAAATAAAGTAACTGAAATAGTAGTTGGGGGTCCATTAAAAAGAGGAATCACAAATCAAGTAGACAGGTATGATAGAAATATGGGGCAAGAAGAAAATCTACAAAATATCTTAAATAAAAAAGCTAAACAAACTATGGATCGACATCATTCTAAGGACGAAAGAAGGCAAGAATGCATAGAAAGATTCAGAGACTATTACAATAAAAGATTTGAATTAGTAGGCATACCAATAGAACAAGCCCAAAGTCGATATGAAGAAAAAAATAATTGCTCGGTGGAACATGGCCATAAAGGATACTTCTACAAGATGGATAGACATGAGAAAATCTTTGACCATGTGTCAAAAGGTAGTAGCATAAAAGAAGTTACAAATCTATGCCATTTACACAAATCTTACAACGTAGCTCACAAAAGACAAAAAATAAAGTTTAAAACTCAAAATACTCAAATGCATCAATCTACTCATGACACACAAAATACTCAACAAGTCCCATCAGTGTTAAACAAACGTCATCCATAAACTCAAATCATAACAAAATCATCTAGCATTTCGCAAATGAGGTGGTGATTAAGTGGCATGCATGCGCTACATGACATTGGAAAATCAAATCACAATTTGATGAGAAAAATCATGGACGAGGAAGCAAGTGGGAATAATGGTGCATTTAATTCGAATTCCATCAAAATAGATGAAGTCTCGGGTGTGTCTAACATTTTTCCAGAAATATTGTTAAGTGTCAATTGCGATCTTGAGAATATATCAAACCTCCCGAGCCCTATAATTTTCGATTCTAAGTTGCTAGATTGTCTAAGAACTGAAAAGTTTTAGGGAAATTTTGTAATGGTGAAGAGGAATGTTTTCTTTGAAGATGATCACATTACATTTGATCCAAGAACCAAGGAGAGATTTGATATTTCATGAAAAACATAGCTTGAAGTCTAAATGCACCATATCAAACAAGCAAAGGTAGATGAGTTGTCATTGAAGAAGCATTATGAGTCAATTTTTTGATGGGAAAATCCAAATAATAAATGGAATTCAAATTTTGAGTTGCTCAAGAAAGTAGGATTTTGCAACATTCTCGGTGCTCTATTGGTTGTCAACATGTAGGGTGTGAAAGAGGAAGTTGCAAAGTATTTGATAAGTTGATACCATAATGGGAAGATATGGCTTGCGCAACCCCAGTCGATTTCTAGAATTTTCATTCATTTGATTACTGGATTACCATACAAAGGAGAAAAAGTACCTAACATGGCTGACTACAACAAGTGGGTTACAAAATTCGCTAGCGGGTTGTCAGACAACAAATCAAGAGGCTTATTAATTAGTCAAGTTTAGGATCCTCTAGTGAGATGGACTTGTATGATTGTAGCTCATTGTCTTACACTCATCAGTCAAGCCTCAGATGTTAAATTAAACATGCTAGAACCAATCAACAAGATAGAAAACTTGGGAATATTTACAACTGGGCATAATATGATGTGGACCTAATCAAGACCAATTTTCAAGAATGCCAAAATTTGGGT
The DNA here is from genome assembly GCA_000404065.3 of Pinus taeda. Classification (NCBI taxonomy): domain Eukaryota; kingdom Viridiplantae; phylum Streptophyta; class Pinopsida; order Pinales; family Pinaceae; genus Pinus; species Pinus taeda. The sequence continues at coordinate 42,942 of APFE031757839.1, forward strand.
AAACATATTCGCTTTCCTTCCTTTCTTAGCAGGCTAACTATGAAGTTTAGCCCAATGGTTGGAGAGATTTACTTTACTAGAAAATATATATCATTGATGGATAAATTTAAATTTTTTCACATGGTTGGTCGAGGAAACCCTGGTCATTTAGAATTTGGTTGTAAACATTAAGGAATCCTCCAACACATGGAGATTCCTTCAACATGTTAGTCACTCATTGTCTTCTACCTCCCACATTCAATTATTTTTGGAAGTTACAAAAGTTTGGTATAATAATACGGTTGAGGTAGACCCTAAGGAGATACCCTATCAGCCCTCTATCAAGCAATTTTTTGATGAATTGCGTAGATAATCTAATACAATGTTTCCTATTTCCCTCGGGATCTTAAATCCATTTGGAGATATTATTGGCCTTCTTTCTGATTTGGAGTTGGAGGAAGAGAAGAAAGTGATGTTGTATTGGCATCCTTTCAAGGTTGACTTGTCAATTTGTCTAGCAAAATCGTTGCAGAAGTCGAGTCGAAAAGAGTCATGGATTCCAAGGGCACCTCGACTTCCTTTAAAGGAATTTGGTGGGAAGAAGTATTATCAAACATTTTTTAGAAAACCCATAGAAGCAACAACAACCCGATGCAAAGAAGTCCTGGAATTTGTCAAGGAAAAGGGTAAAGTAGCCAAAAACCCTAGAAAGACAATAACTCAAGTTTCAACTATTGAAGCCAACATTCGGCAAGCAGTTGGAAATGCTCAGGATGTTTTTAATGAAAATGTTTGAAAAAAGATGTAATAAATTTATCAAGCGACACTGGGACATAGTTCTATGCAAAATGGTACTTCTACTCACGAGAAAAATGGCACTTTTACTCAGGAACAAACTGATACTTCTGCCCAAGAACAGAGCCAGATGGAGAATGCTACCGGTACACAAAACAAGACCCGAATTCCTGATATCGATCTAACTGAGGATACACCCAACACATATTGAATAGGAATAGTCGCAGTCAGATCAAAATTTGTTAAACCAACTGGGTTCACAGGAAAATTCATTAGAGCATAATTTTTCGAATGACACAATTAGAACCCATAATGAGCAGACCTAGGATAAATCGGTTGCACCGACAAATCAACAACAAATAAAAACAACTGATGTGCCACCAATTGATCCGCCATTCACTCAGCCTACTTCGATCAGCACACCATCATCCAACCTGACTCCAACAAACAAACTAGGCACTCAAGTTAAAAAGGAATTTATTGACATTCACAGTAAGTATTTTAATTTAAACCTTGTTAGTGACAGGTATTTTAATTTAAACCTTGTTAGTGACAGGTAGCTTTTTGAAGTTTTAGAACACTCTGTAAAAGTAGTGAAACTGCGGTTTCAAAAGAGAAAAAAGGACACCGATAAGCTTCAGCAAAGATAGGAATGAGAAAGGGAGATTAGATTGGATTGTCAACGAAAAAGCTAGCATCAACGTCCCAACCGAAGTTGATGATCATCTCGTTTCTTTTCAAAAATTGGTGCGTGAGTTGATCAATAATAATGAGCAACTCAGTGCATAGGTAACTAGGTTATAGTCAAGAACAATAGCAGTAAAAATAAAATAGTTGACAAAGATAATTTAGAATGTTCAACATGAAATCCTGGCAGCCAAGAAGACACTGGAGCACACACCTGATAGAGGAGTTGCCTTCAGTGTTCACTACCACGCTAAACAATTGGCTCACCTATCTGGCATCAACACATGGTTGTATCAGAACACAAGAAATTCTTATTTGTGACTTGTCCTTGAGGGAAGTTGCAGACCCAAGGACAAAAAGGCATTGGATAATGAGTTGGGGTAGGAAAGGGAATTCTATGCACATTTGATGCAGAATGAAGGCCAATGGCTCAGAGAAGGGAAAAAAGCATAGATGGAAGCAAATAACGCTTCAGAGTTTTTACAGGAAATGCTTAATCAAGTGTAGTAGCTCAAACAGGAAAATCCCATCGATTAAAGATTATTATAAGAGAATCCATTGGAAGAGAGAGTTTAGTTTCATGCAGAGATTAAAGAATTGAGTGTACAAGCGAGGCTAGCAGTCTGTGAGTGGTGAATCTTCGATGAGCATCTCCAACTTCCTTCATGAACATAGCACCACCACCGCCAGTTCATTCATCACCTCCACAACTGCCACGGTCTACACATAAATTCTTTGAAACTAGTGTTTCAACATGTATTGCAACCTCAGAACATCAATCCCATGAAGTCGAATTGGAACAAGCATCACATCATTCGAGAAAGCGAGTTCATGAAGCATCGGTTAAGCCTTCAGAATTTCCTATTGAAGAATCATAATAAGTTATGAATTAAGCTATCTTAACTTTCTATCTTACAATCTAATCCATTTTGTATCAAAAATTTGTAAAACCTTCATCTCTCAAAGAACTAATGAACGAACATAGCATTGTATAAGTTATAATGATCTTTGTTGAAACAGATTTTGAATCAAAGCTTTTGCATCCATCTCCCCTTCTTCAGGACAACGAAGGTTTTGAAGGTGGGAGCAATGTTAGAGGGCCTAATCGACTTATTCGATTAACCCAGCCAAGTCGAAAAAAGCATATTGTTGTTAAGTCGACGAATAAGTTGGATAAGTTAAGTATGGTCGATAGTTAGACTACTGTAACTGTATCGACATGGTATAAATATTTGTAAATGTATCAATGTGTCAGTTTTGATTATATTTTGAGAGACTGATACAAAGTGTGCTTCTGTTGGTCTCCACTACCTGTGTCTCTACTTCCTCTCTTTACTTGTGTGCTTTGCTATGTGAATGCTTGATGTCCTTACTACTAGTAATTTTGCATACTTTTCTCTAGATTACAACAGTCTACATATCAGAGGTGTCAAAGTTTGAAATTAACGGATCTATAAGGAGCGATAAAATATGGAGAAGTTTAGGTGCTATAATAGAGAAAATATCTTACTAAGATCAAGGTAAAATAACATTGATATAATTCCATTATGTTTCTTAACCACAAAGAGTTTTTCCTCAATAGTAGACTCAAAAATGAGATCATATCTGTGTGATTTAGGGCACTCCCTGAGTGGCATTGCTAAGGATTCTATGACTATGATTTGACCTTATGTTTGACAGTTAACAGTGGATCTGAAAGGATTATCTGCAACCCTTCTGTAAGGGTTTTTTGCTGTCTTGTGGTGACCTGACCAGTGACCTTGTACAGTCCTGAAGTTTATGTTTTGAAGGATTCTAGACACAGTCTCCAGTTGTCAAGGATAGTGAAGGGTTCTCATCTTCAATAGCAAGAAGGGACTAGTGTATGTGGAGTAGAGCATCAAGCAATCTATGGCACATCAACTACCAACCTAAGGGAATGAATTAGTTTTGTGACCTACATACATGAAGACTAGATGGCTATTATGAAAAATAAGTTATGGTTTCGTCAGTGAAGAATGTTGTAACAATATGTTATTGTGGAAGAATTGCATTGCAGAGATAGAGATCGTTGTTACTATCAACATAGGCCTATGTGTTTGATGTCAAGGTTTGAACAATGGAATTTTTTTATGTATAATTTCATCTACAGAAGTATTAAATGGACTATCATCAAGTAGAAGCATCATCATCATCAAATAATGCTTTTCCTTTTTTAGGGCAACTCATCAACAAAATTTGAGGTAGGATCCTGTGCATCCTCCAGTAGTTAGAAAATTTAATTGGTTGGCTGTTTTGAAGTGTGGAATTTTTGTGGTTTGTTGTTGGGCTATCATTTGTAATTGGGTCATTGTCCTTTGTATGGGAGTCCAAACCTAGTTTTCATCATTGTATGGAGCATGAGAGTGTTGTGGGGAAAATAAAGTGTTGAGGTAACAGAAGCTGAAGTGTGGAGCAGAGAAATCGAATTATACAAGGGGACTAACGACCCCTTTATATTGGATCTATAAAACTCTTTCGGACTTAGGGAGAATTAGCTTCCTTCCATGTTAGGGTCCAACCCTAATCCTTTTATTTATGTAATAAGCCCAAGGGGTCAAGTCAGAGTCATAGTTAGTTAAAGAGTCAATAAACCCTTCATTAATAAATGTAAGTGGTTGACCTACTATAGAAAAAGGACCACAATTAGTTGTAAATGGGCCATAGTTAATAAATAAAGTGGTTAACCCGTGTTATGCAAGGGACCACTAGTAGTTAGGGTTTTGGATGTTATTTAGCTATAAATAGTCTTAGTTAGTAAGGGAAATATCATAGAGTCCTATTGTAATTGAGCTCCGCTCTATTTGAGGTTGCCCCCTCGAAGAAGCAAGAGAACATTGAATATGCTTCTGATTCCTGAATAATAACATTCTTTGCAATTTTCCTCATTTCATGTGATAATTCTGTGTTTTGGGCTATATTTCTTTGTATTTCAGGTATTGTAGATTTCTCACAGGTCAAGGCTATAACATTCCATTCCTTGTCGATAAAACGCTTGGGGAGTTTTGTACTTCCTTCTAGTTCTACTAAGAGACTTGTATGTAACCATATATAATGAAGCTTTGTTGAGAGAAAATATTTTGTGCATTATCTATGTGATGTTATTATGTTTCATGTTTGGTTTTGATGCTCTGAATGTTTAAAGGAATCTAACCAATTGTGCAGGAAAAGTGAAATATTGATTCACCCCTTCTTAGTATTTCCAATATAAGTGATCCTTAGTTTCTTATCCGTTCCACTTTACTCTTCAATTTCTAAGGGATGAATTCTTATAGCTATGGTGTGTTTGTGCTTGTGGAAGGTCTTCTCGGGCAACCCTTGGGATTCTAGCAATTTTGTTCTTGCCAATATTTCCCGATTCTACCTTAATTTCTTTTGGGTGTATTATTGTTGGGGTTTTAATATCTCCTACATAGGATATGATTTGGTCTCAGTTCTATGGCCTTACCATACCAAGGTCAAGCAAGGGATTACCCTACAGGTAGATTTTTTAAGTGACCTCTATTCTTCGAATAATTATCAATAGTTGAGTTTCATGTTTTTTTAGTTATTGTTGTTGTTTTGCTACCCAAAGAGGGTTGTAAACGCAGATCACACAGGGAATTCTGGATTCCTATCTAAGAGTTATGGTTCTTATCCAAATCCTCGCCTGCTTTTGATTTCCCTGGTGTGGATCTTTCATGTTATTTCTCTATCTCCTTATGTTGGGCAAAAGCTCCACCCTTTGTAAGCACCCTATTCGCTCAGGGTTCTTCTCAAGTTCATTCTCGTGTTCTTCATTCTCGTGTTCTTCTGATTGGGTTTTAATTTAATCATTTCCTCTGATTTAAATGTGAACTCTTCTAAGTTTTCGTTTGGCACTCACACAAGGGTATGGTCAAAATCTACTTTTCCACAAAGGGAGAAAGGATTTCCTTGACCTGGAAATTGTCACGGAATTGTTGTGTAGGTATCTTGCTTACCCTTTGTTCCTTGGTTTCTATTTGTCGTCCACTATTGGTTATGGTTAGTTCAGGTTTTAACACTATTAATTTGGGTTCGCAGAGACCCTTCCTTGTTTTGGAGACATTTCCACTTGAATTTTGGCATCCCTGGAAGGGTTTACTTCCAACCCAGGGCATGCCACCTCCTCCAGGTAAACTCTCCCCCTTAAACGGTTATGCCAAAAATTTGTGATATATGTAGAAACAAAATCTAGTAGATGAATTGATTTAAGCAAAATGTAACAAAAATATAATGGAAGCAAGTCGCTAAGCTATGAAACTTGATGAACATAAATTAAACTGATTAAAATGCTTTTCCACAGATAAGTCATACTAAACTGGTTAACAACATGAAAATAAGGATATAGACACAATGCTCAATCCCCCAACCCTCATAGATCTCTAAAATAGATATTTAGGATGAACCAGGTTTAGTGACATAATGATACAAAGGTGAGACAATTCCCTCCTACACAAACAATGATTATTATAAGTTGAAACAACTCTTAAGTAATGTGTTTGTCCAAATTTTCCACGTGTTGTGCTTGTAGGTTACATTGTGTCCATACACAGAAAACTCAAAATAGGAATGTGCAACTTGAAACATATCACAGAAGGGTTGGATGGTGATCGTTGTGGAATGTTATTTGTTTCACTTTCACATAGACAAGGTGTTGTAGTAGCACTTAACTTTTGTATAGACACTCAAATTGAAAAATGATGTTAGTAGTCACTACTAGAATTCTCATTAGAGGTGTCATCAGAAGCATCGGTATAAGAAGCACACTATTGACATGGGCTATTTACCATAAAATCTTTCCTCTCAATCCATTTAACAACTCCTTAATTACATTTCGTTAAAAGGGGAAATTGATTTCTTTACTTCATGTATAAGGCCTTGATTCTAATGTTGCAATATACCTGAATGCTTGTGCTTCTCATCCTTCTGTGAAAGAATAAGATTAGAATCTTACTTCAAATCCTTATAAACTCATCAAATATCTAAACATTCTTAGCCTGGAGTAGAGAATCCTCCTCATGAAGCTCGAAGATTGATACATTCTAAACATTGGAGTCATCCTCTAATCTAGTGTTGGTTTGATCCAACATATCAATATTCTCCTTAAGTTTATTTTGTTATTGGAATTGAGTAAGAGGATCCTGCAGAGAGACAAATTCGTTAGAAAGTTGAGAAACCATACTCATTTAGCTTAGCAATGGTTTCCTTCTCGGGAAATAAGCTTCCAATGCCCTTCTTTCTCTGCATAAAGATAAGAGCTAATGCTTATGAATTAAACAATATGCACAGTAACAACATTTAAACTCTGCATCCAATGCTCACAAGCCACGAATGAATATATATATATATATATATATATATAATCCAATGTATTCAATACAAAAGCAATGCCAAGGAGAACGGAACCATGGTCTATCACTTTCAAGATCCACATATGTATCAAGGCCATATCTTCCATGTATCCAAGGTATTCCATTGTGGATATGCCAAACAACATATCTGAGGAGTTGCCCCTACATATCCATAAATTTAATTATTTTTACATTAAATTTTAGGTTGGTTTTCCTCTAAATTAATTAGGACAAAATGGGTTTTTCATAGATATATATCATTCCTATATTCATTGATTTTAGATATTTGCGACCAGTAGTGTTATAATTCATACAGAGAGAAACTTTTTTCCAAAGTTAAGCATCAACATGGCACAACAGCATATGATTCTACTGCTCGTAAGAGTGGAGTACACCACAGTAGTAGCCTAAATAAAATTGGACACAATTCAAGATCATCCTGGCACAATGGATATTCAAGTTTTCATGTAATGATGGGGTGATCCGGATTTAAACAAGTACACAACAAAATATAGAGATAATCGTATACACAAAGATGCAGCAGAAATAATACTTCATTTCATTAATGGAAAACATTGAAATATGCTTACACACAGAGTTGAAAATAAACCAGCTAGGGCGATGGTAGCTTATCTCTGAGAAGAGATGTGGTGGCTACATGCCTCTGAACTGTGTTACAATGAGGCTCAAAGGCCTATTTATTGTTGAGAAACAATGGA
>APFE031757839.1:61265-114194 GCA_000404065.3 Pinus taeda
CCTCCTCACATGCAACATGTGACCTTTCACCTTCCTTTTCTCCTAATTTCCATTATTTTCATAAATAAATGCCAATTAATGCCTCATGCCTTTCCAAAACCTTAGTCATTGCCTTTGCCAATTCCCTTAGCCATAATAAACTGAATCAACTCCCATTAAGATGTTTACCCCACCATTCAGCTTGGACTATGTGTCCCATCAGCTGTGACCTTATATATTTTTTACATGGATTTTTACCATGGTTGTTATAGAACCCTCCCCCTTGGGGGAATACCGTCCTCGGTGTTTAATGACACATATAACCAATAATACTGTTGAAAACAAAACATACTACCCATGGATCTTTATAACACAACTCATTGCAGTATTTGCAATGACCACTATTAAAACATGACAAACATATCGTTTACTATAGGTTTATAACACAACTCGATACAGTATTTACAATAACCACATATACACATACTCATTTGCTTCAACTAGAAAATAACCATATTGTCTATGGAGCTTTATAAATCCAGCTCGATACCATATATACAATATTATACACATTTGCTCAACCAACAAATAAAAAGATACAATGCTTGCATCCACAACAAGGGAATCCAGAGGCTCACACCTCCACCCTCAAGTAATACTAGGATTCACCCCCTTCCCAGGAAGTCTATAATCCACTACCACAGTCAAAGTGCATCCAATGTCCGACGCTATAATCTTGCGCCACTTGTACTCTTAGTGAACAGTTACGAGCTCATTGTTCCAGGGTGCACTCCCAATGTGCATATGATTCCATATGGCAATGATAATGACCAAAAAAACTCCATCCATGACCTTCCCTTCTCTGTTCTACGGCCCCTTGGGCAATCTGGTCAACCCCTTCTGTGCAGTTACTCACCTTCCAAGTTCTGCTCACATCCCCATCTCGGGTAGTCCATCCCTTGGCAAGGCTTCCTCGCATCGAAATATACAACAACCAAGGCATATCCCTGCCTTAAAACCATCATACCGGCCATATCATGCTCATGGCAATCAATGGACACAATTGTGTATGAGTGTCCCATAATGGCCCTGTTCCCGAATACTTTACTAGCATACTGTTGCATTTCCAATTCCTTTTGTTGTTGCAAATTCTTGCAGTCAATTTCAATCACCCAACCGAGCATTTCATTCATTCCTATACTGTGCACATAATTTCCATTAGATTCAAAATAAATTGAAATAACTTTGAATCATACCTCATTGGTAGTTCGTCAATAAGGTACATTTGTAATCTTGTTCGCCTCCTGTCACAACAAATCAAATTGGCATTTTCGACAAAATCAACATGTATAAAATATCACATCAGGTTAGCTCAAACACAACCATCATATATCAAAATCATAAATCACATGTAGCCATCATAAACTAGAATCATATATCACATGTAATCATCATAAACCAGTCATAAACCACATGTATAATAGAGTTGAAATAAAGTATCGATACTTATCCTTCATCAATATTTACTTCCGCCTTTTTTCTGTACACACATTGGGTCGGTTGCCATATCCGATAAACACCTAGTGCCTTCTCCTCAACCATGTGCACATACGCATAGTGTGCATCATACACATACAACCACACATGAAATACAACACCATGAAACATATGCATCTATACTTGACATACCACGCATACACCGACACCTAGTGTACAACACAACACAACACGTATACATACATAATGTACAACAAAAGACATACATCTACACATAACATGTGACAACTCAAAATGTATACACATATACACGATGTTATCACAAAATCAGTCTCTGAAAGGGCTGCTAATCAGATAGACTCTGTGTAATTGTTTCAAACCAATCTTTGGACTAAGGATTAGCCTCCCTAGCCCGAGAGGGCTCTCTCTAAAAAGTTATTGATTTTGTTTGTTGATGAGAGGGCTAACTCTAGTAAAGTAAATTTAATAAAAAGGTTGGCTGGACAGACATTACAAATACTTCCATTGGGCTTATGGAGTTGATCATATTTAATAAAATATAACACTGCTCATGCATAGAAGTCAGGGTAGCAATGTTTAAATACTCAAAACATCATCTCATAGAACCCTCAGTTTACAAATACACACAGGAAGTCAGAGCAGCATAAGTGAATTCTGAGTGATTGTGTATTTATACAACTGTAAAAAACATTAAAGATAAGACAAAACCACATATCTTGAGCATTTGAAACACTGTAAGAATCCTGAGAAGATAAACAACAAATTATATTATCAAACTGAGTTTTTACACAAGCCAAAGCAATACTCTGTTTCTAAAAATGTCCAACCCTTTTTACATTGTTGCTCCAGCTATATATAGAGTTCTTTTTCTAACTAATGAGATTCCTCCTCAAGCCTGAGGGGAATTCGAATTCCTCCTTATTTGACACCTATTGACACTTAAACTAATTATTTAATACAAAAGACAGCTAACTATGAGTCCTAGAGACCTAAAACAATTAGGAGTGTAACTCCTCATTATGACCAAAACAACCTTATCTAAACATTTAACACATTATTTGAAACCTAAAACTCCATGATGTCGAACTTGATGAAGCCCATAACCTTCCAACTGTCCCTTGATGACTCATCCATTTGTTGTTCCTAGAAACTAGGAAAATGTCCCTTGCTCTGTTCTGGCTGAAAAATAGGTCTTGGGACAGAGCTCATAACTTCTGATAAAAACTGTATTTGGACAAACTGAAGGAGGTTTCTATGAACCAATATGTTCTGAAAAAAAACCTCTCTTGGTTTTTTGAAACAACTTTCCTACCGCTCACAATATGTCTTTGAAAAACAGTTGTCAAACAGGAGATGAAAAACTGCACCTACAACAGTTTCGTAGCGCAACTTTAGTCACCCGTTTCTCCCATCTCAGAATGCATTTGAAGAAAATAAAAGAGTTTTTTGTAGTGTAGCATGTTAGGAATAAAAACCTATTTCATTTTTCAAAATGGAGTTCTCAGCTGCTCCGGAAAACTTCTGTAAGTTTACTAGTAAAAACAGTTTTTCTCTGCTAAAACAGGCTGCTACAGGGGTTTCGTAGCGCGTTGCGAAAACACTGTGTAATTACAAAAACCACAGTTTAAGTCCAAAACTTTGACTTCCTTGATCTGTCCTTTGTTTTGAAATGACTTTCCCATATACCATGAGGCTGTTCAAAAGTGAATACACTGACACCATCCTTTTAAAGTAAACTTCAAAAGGCAATCTATCAAAATTATTATTTAGCCTTACTTGCTATGGGATTTCCTTTATTGCAGGTGAAGTACTGAGCACGACAACTGACCATAGAGCCTTCATTTCATTCAAATGATATTCTTTGGTTACATATTTCCTTGAGGTTATTTTTCGTTTGGCAATTTCCAAATTTGCCAAATTCAACTTTCTCTTCAATTCTTCAAAACTACATTCCTCCTGTTGAGGGATGACTACCTTACCTCTGTCACTTTTATGCAGCTGTGATGATGTTTCCTTAGCCCTAGGGCTAAGTCCTGTTTAAGCTCTTATGATATCTCCCTTTCTTTGGATATTTTCGTTTTTGAAACCACTTTAGATAAATCAACCTAGAAGGAAATGCATTGCTTAATTGAGGAGTTGCCTCGCTTGAATTTGATGAAGATTTCTGATCTCCTTTTCTTTGAAATTTGTTTAGTGATAACAGGTGGATGCCACTTACAATACCATGGGTGGATGAATAACATGGGTGGATGAATATCATGGCTTGATTCCATTTTCTATTCATATCATTCCTCCCTCCTTAAGAAGTAATGGTCCCCATTGCGTGAAGTTCCCTCCTACGAAATCTTTGTTGAATATGAAGAGCCACTGAAGAGAAGGGTTTTATGTGGTTAACCCATAACCATGATGAATGAAGATCTGATGATAGATATACCCTATAATGCTTGTGATGAACTGTGATACTCACAGTGTGCGGCCTAGCAAATGGACTTCGATGAAGTGTGGGTTTGTTGATGACCCATAACCATGATGAATGAAGATCCGAGGATAGAGATACCCTGTAATGCTTATGACCAACTCTGATACTGAAAGTGTGCGGCCTAGCAAATGGAATTCGATGAAGTGTGGCTTTGTGGATGACCCATAACCATGACAAATGAAGATCCAAGGATAGAGATACCCTACAATACTTGTTACCAACTGTGATACTAACAGTGTGCGGCCTAGCAAATGGACTTCGATGACATGGATTTTGTGTGGTTGATCCATAACCATGATGTTGGTCATTGATGAAGTAGCAGGTGCCTACATAGCCTGGGGTGGGAGGGCACGTCTCCAAAGAACCCAAGCCGAATGCTGCTATGCTGAAACTGATAAATGTGAAGCAGATGCCTACTAAAGCGGGGTGGGAGGGCATGTCTCCAAAGGGAGCCCACTTTAAATGCTACTCCAGAATTAAAATGGATATAATTCGGTCAATATAACTCAGAATATTTATAATAACCTATTTTTGGAAACAAAAGGACATTTTTCATCTTCCCATGTGTTGGAAATACTTTTCTAGACACTCTAGAATATCATATTCACACTACAACTTTTCCACTGTCATAAAAGTTCTGAAAAAATAGCTGATTTTAAATCAACGATATCCCCTATATCCAAACTCCCATTCGACCCATTTCTTTTTTGAAATTGAGTGATTTTTGTAGAGGAGCTTAGATCTACAATCACTTTTCTGATATTATGCACAAAAATTTCAAAAAATGATAGGAGAGACACTGTCCACAAATTTCCATCAGAAACATTTTTGCAACATCACTGATTTTAAATCAGCGATATCTCCGTCATTCGGACTCCGATTCGGTCGATTATTTTTTGAATTTGGATATTTTCTCACAAGGAATCTAGAAATGTTATTTGTTTTTGTAAATTTTGCACCAAAAATTTCAGATCTTGATCTACAAACTCGCCGCCCAAAAACATTCCTGCAAAAAAAATGAAAAAAAGAAAAATTCTTCCCGCTTGGTCCAAAAAAATGATTTGTGGAGGATGTAGCACATGCTTGAAGTTTGTTGAATATTGTTGAAAAATTTAGAACTAAATATGCATCAAACCCTCATTCCCATGGAATCATAACCTACTCTGATACCACTAATCTAGATCTTGGGGGCAAGCCCTCAAGATCTAAAAAATTGAAACACTAGAAGAAGAAAGAAGAGAATGCCCAATAAACAAAACCATAAAGAATTGTTTTACTAAAATGAAGAATAAGTGTAAAGGTTACATTGTGGCAGACAAACTCTCCTTTTACGAAATGTGACTTGTTACTTATAGTATTTTTTAGTTACAATACCACGGGTCAATTCCATGGGTGAATGGATACCATGGGTGGATGTCACAATACCATGGGTGAATGGATACCATGGGTGGATGTCACTTACAATACCATGGGTGGATGCCACTTACAATATCATGGGTGAATGACTAACATGGGTTGATGAATACCATGGGTTGATGCCATTTTCTATTCGGATCATTCCTCCCTCCTTAGGAAGCAATGGTCCCCATTGCGGGAAATTCCTTCCTACAAAACCTTTGTTGAATATAAAGAGCCACTGAAGAGAAGGGTTTTATGTGGTTAACCCATAACCATAGTGAACGAAGATCCGATGATAGAAATACCATGTAATGCTTGTGACGAAATGTGATACTGACAGTGTGTGGCCTAGCAAATGGACTTCGATGAAGTGTGGGTTTGTGGATGACCCATAACCATGATGAACAAAAATCTGAGCATAGAGATTCCCCATAATGATTGCAACCAACTTTGATATTGATAGTGTGCGGCCTAGCAAATGGACTTCGATGAAGTGTGGGTTTTTGGATGACCCATAACTATGAAAAACAAAGATCCGAGGATAGAGATACCCTGTAATGCTTGTGACCAACTGTGATACTAATAGTGTGCGGCCTAGCAAATGGACTTCGATGACAAGGATTTTATGTGGTTGACCCATAACCATGATGTTGGTTGTTGACGAAGTAGCGGGTGCCTACATAGCCTAGGGTGGGAGCGCACATCTCCAAAGAACCCAAGTCAAATGCTGCTATGATGAAACTGATGAATGTGAAGCAGATGCCTACTAAAGTGGGGTGGGAGGGCACGTCTCCAAAGGGAACCCACTCCAAATGTTGCTCTAGAATTAAAATGGACATAACTCGGTCAATATAGCTTATAATATTTATTATAATCTAGTTTTGGAAACAGAAGGACCATTTTTCATCTTCCCATGTATTGGAAATCCTTATCTAGACACTATAGAATATCATATTTGCATTGCAACTTTTCCGTTGTCACAAAAGTTCTGAAAAAATAGCTAGTTTTAAATCAGCGATATCTCCCACATACGAATTCCAATTCAACCCATTTTTTTTTTAAATTGAGTGATTTTTCAAGAGGAGCTCATATCTACAATCAATTTTCTGAAACTATGCAAAAAAATTGCAAAAAACTATATGAGAGATGCCATCCACGAATTTCCGTCAGAAACACTTTTGCAACATAGCTGATTTTAAATTAGCGATATCTCCCTCATTCGGACTCCGAATCGGCTGATTTGTTTTTTGAATTTGGGTATTTTCTTCCAAGGAATGCAGAACTATTATTTGTTTTTGTACATTTTGCACCAAAATTCCATATTTGATATGCAAAATCACTGTCTAAAAAAATTCCTGCAAAAAATGAAAAAAAAAAATTTCTTCCCACTTGGGCCAAGAAAATGATTTGTGGAGGACGTAGCACGTGCCTGAAGTTTATTGAATATTTTTTCAAAATTCAAAACTAAAATATTCATCAAACCCTCATTCCCATGGAATCATAACATGCTCTTATACCACTAATCTAGATCTTTGGGGGAGGCCTTCAAGATCTAAAATATTGAAATGCCAAAATAAAAAGAAGAGAATGCCCAATTAAAAAACCACAAAGAAATTTTTTATTAAAAAGGTGTAAAAGATACATTGTGGTGGAAAAACTTTTCGTTTACAAAATGTGACTTGTTACTTATAGTATTTTTCAGTTACAATACCACAGGTCAATTCCATGGGTGAATGAATACCATGGGTGGATGTCGCAATACCATGAGTGGATGTCATTTACAATACGATGGGTTGATGCCACTTATAATACCATGGGTGGATGAATACCATGGGTTGATGCCATTTTCTATTCGATCATATACTGATGTAAGTTGATGGACATTGTTTTGATAATTTAGCATGGCCAACCATGTGGTCCTTGGCCTATTTCACTTGGTGTTGACACTTGCAGTCACTCATGGTGGTTGTTATATTTTCTTTTGTTTTGGTCATCATGTATCTTGTTGTGTTTAGATATTGGTAGAGGTTATTATGTTGTTATGTTATGATCACTATTTATAATGGTTTTGGTTATGTGGTTCAAGATGGATGTTGTTCTTGTTATATGTGTACTAGAGTAATGGTATTTGGCCTCTTATAAGTCAACCATGTTTTACAACTTTCAAAGTCTCCATTGATGTTCACCATTATATTTATGGTCAATGATGAATAGATATTTGTTTATATATAATATAGTATATCTATACCGGACAACATAACATACATAGCATTACTATATATATCCTTTGAATACGCTCTCTCATCTAAAATTTATGTTCAAATTTTATTTTCTAAGAATTAGAGCACACTTGACTATTATCAACTAGTTTGCTTCTCAAGTGTGTTAATTTTGGAGTATGACTTTTAAAATTTTAATTTAAATATCAATAATTATTGGGTGGATGATAGGGATTTTACCATCACTAAATATTCTAAAACATTCTTATAGTACTCACATTCAAGGGTTGATATTTATCTCAAAAGTAGTTATGTTATTTATGTCATTTTAATTAAATTGATTAGTTAAAAAAAATGTCATATGAAATACAAGCTATGGTTTTGTTTGCCACGATATTGTAGCAAAACCTATTTGTAGATTATAAATATGAATGGTTAAGAATATTATTACATGTTTTTTAAAATGTATATATATTTAACTCATATGCTAATTTCTTTTAATAATTAATAATACTAATAATAGGAAAGATATAATCTAGTTATTTTTTATGATTTCTTTAATCTTAACGATGTGAGATGTATCATGAAGTGTTTTGATGCTTATCATGAATTGATGCTTATAGATGTTTACCAACCATACACCATTTAGTCCTAATATAGTTGCATAACCAATTCTTATAGTGCATTGTATTATAGTGTTATCCTTTTTCTTTTCGGGATGATTTCTTTTATATAAATTAATGAACATGGTTTTCTCCATTAATTTTCTTCTATTCTCTCAAATTGTCAATTGTATTGTTTCAATTAAATTTTTAGATCTTCTTGTAGGTTGATGAACAAATCTTAAAAATGTACATGCAGACATTTCCCATTGTTTCTATTACAAGTCTCATTATTTTTCATGTAATCATGTGGTTACTAACAGAGAAAAATCTTGGTTTATCATTGGAATCTTAAATCCTTCCTTGCAAGTAGTAATTTTCCAAGTTTTCCATAGGCCAAATATTATCCAACACCACTAAAGTTAGACTTAATAATGATGATTATCAATATCTATATACATCCCTACATTCTTAAATATTTAAAGTTATTTCTTTATAAACCATTCTTTCACACAATCCATAAAATGATCAATACAAATTGATGTTGTTTAGAAAAATCGTAAACACAAAAATACAACCTTAATATGGAAATTCCCCCACTTTTTTTTAATGAGTTCTTGTTGATGGTGTTGGACTCGCCAACATTTAGGGGATCTCCCTGATATGATGTCCCAACTAGACTTCACACCATTTGGAGTAGGAGTCCCAATAGTGGGGTGTTAATGATGTGCCTTGGTTACAAAAACGCATAGAGTGGTGCACAATAACTTTGGTGAGAGAAATTGTGTGACCCTGTGGAAGGTAAAGTGCGATGCATGGTGGTTTAAACACATGAAGGGAAAAGGAATTGAGCCCCTTAAAAGCAAGTAATAGTAAACAACTTGAAAGGAACACACGAGCATAATGACATCACAAGATAATATGCGAAATAGTCCACAAGTTAACAATGACGAATTAAAAGAACAACACACATTCAACAAGATTAATACAAATGCAAACAAAATAGTTCATAAGCATAAGTTAAATAATATACATTGCAAATACAACATGAATAGTCCTACTATATTCATAACATATGCATGAAAGCATGCTGACTCTGAGATTTTATTAAAAATGAAAGTTCCAATCATACATACACCATTGACAAACTACTAACCCCAATAGTGGAACGTGAAGTAAACAACACCTTCTCCTCAGAAGAAGTATACTCCCTCTATGCTACGGAGAAGCCAAGGCTCTCACAAAACTCCTAAGATCTTTCTAAGCCTAAGCCTAGCCAAAATCTTGGCTCCCAAAATCCCTTTACATGAGTTATGAGGTTTTATTTATAACTAGAGGGGGTTACTCTTCAAATCTCCTTTGTGACCTTTGGACTACCCTCATGAATATTCAACTTCTTTAAAAAATAAATCATTACATTACATTATGACTTTTCACATTCCAATATTGACACTTTGAATTCAACTTCACAATTAATTACAAATAATATTACATTTTACACTCATACCCATATAGGGAAAAATAGGGTAGAGACAACTTGATAGCCTAACAAGACAAAACACTATAATGCTTGAGTTTGGGGAAGCTCTAGCTCAAAAACTTTCACTTGATTCTTCTCAATCATGTAGTTGTGCTAAGCCTAGTACTATGTGATGACATCCCTCCATTATGTGATGGAGTCTATCTATAAGCGGATTCTAGCCTCCATGGCATCTGAGTACAATGTTTTTGAACTAGTTTCTACTTCCCTCTGAAGCATTATCAACATTGTCTGCACTTGGAGAGGACTACCAATGTAATTGTGCATGTTCTGTCTGTTCACCTCCAATTCCTCTTTGGTTGCAATCTGTCTCAACCACTCCAAGTATTCCTCTACCTCCTTTCTGACCTGGTTCCTATGTTTGGCTTCAATGAATGAGCAAAATAATGGGATCTTGTTGGTCTTCACCAAGGAATCTAGATTGTTGTAAATCCATGCATACAAGGCTTGAATGTTGCCAATGAATGAGATGAGTTGCTTACTGTTCTAGATCAACATCCACACTCTTTCTTTCTCTAGATTTGTTTGTGGATTCATGTTCTTACCCAAGTAAAGCAGTGCCCCTTTGTATCACATTGTCCATTCATGCACAACAACAATTACATCTTACACATTTTTGAGAGTTTTAACGAAGTGTTTACACTACTGCTACTAGCCAAGCACATGGAAAATTTCATTATGCATAGTAACCAACTCCTCATAGAGATCTATCATGGTCTCTTCAAGTGTCAATACTTCATGAAGTATCTTTGCCTTAATTTCCTCCAATTGGACCTATGCAGAAGCTATGTTATGAGTTGTTGCGTGGACATGTTCAACCTCTTCCCTAGCATCCTACAAGTTCTCTACCAGTTTCGTTTTCTTGGCCTTCAAACAATGAGTATTTCACATTGTTGCACTTGTGAAGGTCAAGTTGGTTAAGGAAATGGCTTCAAGATCTCTCCTTGTGTCAACCACAATTACACTTTCTCTCATATTTAAAGAAGGACATGCGAGATCATCCAAAAAATGCTTCTTACATGCTTGTACAATCTTCTTTTGGAGTTAATCATGCGACAAATTTTACATCTCCATAACTGAATCATCATCAATAGGAACAACTTCCCCTTCCTTGCCTAGACCTGACTCCATTGCTGGAGGTGGTGGAGATTGAATAGTGACCTATTGTGTCTTAGGCATTCGGTCGACATCATGATTTTGCGGCTCCAGTTCTGCCTACATATCATCGATTTATATCATTAATTCAATTTGTTGAGAAAGCTTCTTATCCTGCATCTATCCTCCCTCCTCCTCTGTTGGTGGTTGGCTTTGTTCTTGCTCTTCATCTTGTGTCCATGTTGTTTCTTCTATTATTGCACATTGCCTTTCTTCTTGCTCCTATTTTTTCTTCTTGTTCTTGTTCTTTCTTTTGATTTTCTTCCTCCAATCTCGTTTTCCGCTCTTCCCTCTTCCTCTATTATTCTCTCTACATCCTTTGCCTCAATTGCGCCACTTTCATAATAGGTGGATCTTCTTCCATGTTTTAGATTATTTCTCCCCCATATTGTGAGAAAAATTTCTCTTTAATTTATCCTGCACGGGGTTTCTCCCTTCTACTATCACTGCTTCTGGAGTTGCTGCCTTATGCAGAGTGACTTGTGAAGTTCCTGCTATATTGACAAACTAACTGGGTCTGGAGGTATTGCAGCAATTCTTCCAAGGATCCTCCACTTGCGAGTGAAATATCATGCTGAGCCACTAAAAGTTAATTCTCATATAGTTGTTCTTGAAAATACCATGGGGATCATACGGATTAAAGTCTCAAGTATCGAATGAAAAAAATTCTATCACCTTTCCTTCAATGTCTATAACTTTAAGGTTCTTTATTGCATACAATCCAATTTTGATGGAAAGATTTGGCTAAGGTGCTTTCTTCTTCCTATGCAAAGAAGTTGATAATCCTATCGTGAGATGATATGACACTTCTTGCATGATGAGCTTGTTGATGGTACACCTTAGGAAAGCATGCAATGACCTCTCTTCGTCGAACACTCTAAGGAAGGTGCCATCCATTGATGAAAACCAATCTATGATCTCTGATATTGCCTCCATTTTTGCAGGCGAAATGCAAGGTGGTTCTTCCTCAAAGATCATCATGTATAGCAGAATGAGAAAGTGGTCAGTTAGACTCTCCATAACTCCCCATTGGCTAAAATATGAAAAAATCTTGCAGTGGATGTGCACGGAAAGTTCTCGAGGTGAGCAAGCACAGTTCATACCAAGGAATGTGTTATATGCATAGATTGCATCTAATAAATATGCAGACGTATAGAATCTCACTTTCTCTCCCTAGGGAGGGTTTAGGGCATTACCAATGTGGATCCTTAAATGTTGAGCCAACAAATTTGAACAATTGAGTGGCTTCCCATTGTTCACAATCTGGTTCAGAAGGACTACTCACCCTTCTAGAAAGATCTCTATGCTCTACTGACCATGAATTCTGCAAGCTAATATGATCAACATCTGATAGGCCTTCTGGAGAGACCTTGTCTTGTATGTGTTGGTGGGTGTCTGTCTGTGATGGCTCCTTCATCCAACTCTTAACAACATCCCTCGTGACAACATAGTTGTTGGTGGCATAGAAGCGTGAATCCATGTGTGCTTTTGGCTCATGAAAATGATACATACATCGATAATATGCTTCTTGGAAAGTAGCAAACCTCCACTCACTAGAATTTCTCAAATTCATGGTCTTCACATCAATGAGACAATCTAGCTGATGACATCTATACATGGGAAGGTTGGATATCTACATGCAACCATGTGTAGTCTTGATCTCTATACATTAATGTATACCTACTAGTCCTCTGTATTTGTTGGGAAGTCATTTGCTGAAAAGGCTTCATTAAATTTCTGCAATGTAAGATGTGAGTCTTTTTCTACTTACATTTGAGTCTCCGCTTATTTTGGAAATCTCACTGGAATTTTCTCAACTGCTTCCTCGATACATATTTTAGTGATATTTTTTGAAGTAGTTCTCTTTGATGCCCTGGTAGCAGTGACTGCTGGAGATAAGTGTTCAACAACTGTGGTACCTATGGGACAAAAAAGACACTCATGGAAAGCAACATTAGCCTTTTGTAAATCTATCTTCATAACAAGATGAAGCAACAAATCAGTGCACTGGTGAGAAAAAGACATGTACTTATCTTGGACAAGTGAGGGAGATTAACAGTGGGAACTATGAATTACGTAGTCCCAGCATCCAAGGAACATGCTAAGGCTTAAGACTGCACAATGTGTTGTCCCAACCTGGGTAGTGATAGGGAGAGACTGCTCATTGCACAGTCTCACTAGCCAAGAGGTAGACTAAGCCATGATAATATGAAATGTGTAGTTGGGCCACCCTATACTATGCACTGCACAATATTAGAGGCCAAGCCTCATCTTGAGCTTCTAGATTGCACAATGCCCAGCTGGGCATTATGAAAACTAGCCAAGGAAAAATGTGGATCTGCTTAGTGCAAGTGTGGGAAACAAGTAGATCTAAGTTATGATGTGAGTTTGAGTACATATTTGACAAAGTAAATATAAATCATTGTAAATCAATTACATAAACTTAATCAAGAGAAGGAAAAATGAAAGTGTGAGGAGAGTCGCTTCAACGACGATTGAGAGTGTGCAAAAACAAGAAAATCAATGCAACACTTATGAAAGCCAAATGAAAAATTGAAACAACAATTCTACAAGATAATACAATTT
This sequence comes from Pinus taeda, assembly GCA_000404065.3. NCBI lineage: Eukaryota > Viridiplantae > Streptophyta > Pinopsida > Pinales > Pinaceae > Pinus > Pinus taeda. Next base: position 74,742 of record APFE031757839.1, read on the forward strand.
AGAACACCAACAATGATGAAGATAACTAAGAAAAGACTCATAGAAGTGAAACAACAAAAAGTTATAGAAAAAGTGACAAGAGATGACAAAAGAAAAATTCACCTAGAAAAGCAACGAAAACTCCACCAAATGTTCCTTTATCTCCTCGAGAATGGTAGAGGTCTAATATAAAATGTACAAATGAGATCTAGAGGCCTCTACGTGGTGTAGGTAAATTCTTAGTGTAGACACAAACAATTCCTCTAGCTTGACAGAGCGGGTCTAGCCACAAACAAACAATCTATGGAAAACTTCCTTAAGCTAGAATCAAATAAGAGGGCCTACCTCTTAGAATGCTATTATGCTTGGTGATGATCCTACTTCCTTAGTTTAGCTACTTTTCATTTCCTCCCTTAGAATTCCTGAAACAAACAAACAAACAACAATAACAAACGTGATAGCATACAAATTGCATTCAACCTACTTAACAGGTCAAGGAACATTAAGCCATCAAATTTAAGATAACACTTTTATGTACGAAATCAATCAATAGTTGTACTCATATAAGTTTAAAAAGAGATTACAACTGATGCCTTGACATTTCTAGTCTCCTCCGTCGTATTCAGGTTCCCACACTTCTGCTATCATCTCATGGATAAACCCAACAATGGAAGTTTTAAGGCTTCTTCCCTTTAGTCTCAAACAAAACCAACCACACTATTCTCCCTCAAACATAAACCAGAGAGCTACAAGCTATAATATCTTGCTGGTTATTCAAGCTCCAAAAATACTAAAACTGAAACTAGTGTAGCTTGTAAAAGGAGGGATTTATATAGCTTTCATGGAGGGGATATGGTTCCTCTTATCATAGGAGAAGGCCTTATCTCTTGAATTGGTTCCATCCTAATAGTGGAGAGGAGCCTAAACTGACTTCCTCGGCTCCATCCAGCTCAACCATTTACTAGAATTTCATTATGAAGCTTCTAAACCTAGAAGCTTTGAATCCATATTTGAGAAACTTGCTAAAAGAGGATGAGTGCAACTGAGAAAAGGATCAGTAGCTGTTAGAAAATTGTATATTACAAAGCAATGGAACACATAAAATATTGCAGAAATATAAACATAGAAAACACATAAAACAAGAGAGATACAGATATACATGGTTCACCTAGTTTGGGCTACATCCATGGAGAAAAAACCAGTCCTTCTTTTATTATATTATCTAGCAAACTGAAGAGATGCAACCTACAACAGATCCGTTGTAACTCCCTCTTCGCTCTCAATCTCCTCTCTTCTCCTCACTCAGAATATAGATATACATAGGCGCAATACAATTCCCTCATATATAGTGAGGGGTTGCCTTCTAGGGAAAAAATCCCTAAATTAAACATAACTTCTACCATTAGATCATCCACCTAATGAACAGCCCAAACTGACTAGAAATTACTAAACTTTTACAAGGTAATTTTACATACCACCAGGGGACTGTTGGCCCCCGAACCCCCCAAACCCCCGCGGGGGCGATAATTTCCCCCCACATCCCCTCACATGGAGGGGTGTACAGTCTTCCTGGGGTATACATCCAACTAAGACCTTTGAATATGGAAGATAATCAAGCTCCACACCCAACAATCTCCCATTTGGAGACTGATTATAGCAACACCATTGCTGCTTCATTTTCTAGACATTGACTCCACTTTGGACCTAGTTGTTTCTCATCTTCTTCATCATACTTGAAGATCAATTGAAACTGAGTAGATTCTCAGTTTCTCCCTGGTTACAACTTTTGTTAGGATATCTGCAGGATTCTAGCTAGTGTGTATCTTTTCTAGCTTCAACTATCCATCTTCCAATACTAACTATATGAAATGGTACTTGAGCTATATATGTTTAGTCTTGGAATGAATGTAGAGTTATTTGCAAGATGTATGGCACTCTGGATGTCATTGTATAACATACCCAACTCTTGCTTCTTACCCAATTCATCCAGAAACCTTTGTAACCAAATCATTTCTTTACTAGCCTCTGTAGCAGCAACATGCTCTGCTTCTGTTGTTGAAAGTGCAACAACACTTTGGATTTTTGAAACCCAACTGATAGCTGTTCCACCTACAGTAAATACATATCCTATAGTGCTCCTCCTGTTATCTCTATCACCTACCATATCTGCATCAACATATTCCTGTAGAGCAATGTTTCACCACCAAAGCATAATGCTTGATTTTTTGTACATCTCAAATACCTGAGAATCCACCTCACCACCATCCAATATTATTTTCCTAGATTGTTCATGTACCTGCTTACAACTCCCACTGCATGTGCAATATCAGGCCTTGTCCACACCATTGCATACATTAAGCTTCCAACTACTAATGCATATGGAAATTTAGACATATGAGCTATTTCTTTATGAGTCTTAGGACATGCCTCCTTACTTAATTTGAAATGTCTAGCCAAAGGTATACCAACTGGCTTTCCATTTTTCATTTTAAATCTTTTCAACACCTTTTCTATGTACTCACTTTGAGACAACGTTAATTTGTGATTCTTCTTGTCTCCAGTTATTCTCATACCAAGGATTTGTTTTACAGCACCCAAATCCTTCATTGCAAATGATTTTTCCAATTTCCTTTTGAGCACATTTATTTCCTGCATGTTAGAACCTACAAAAAGCATGTCATCTACATACAATAACAATATAATATAGCTGCCATCATTTTTCCTTTTGAGATAAACACAATGATCATAGTGACACCTAGTATAACCTTGTTCAGACATAAACTTGTCAAATTTTAGATACCACTGCTTTGGATCCTATTTTAAGCCATACAAGCTCTTCTTCAACCTGCACACTATTTTCTCCTTCCCTTTTACCTCATGTCCTTGTGGTTGCTGCATATATATCTCTTCCTCCAAATCCCCATGGAGAAAAGATGTCTTTACATCTAACTGCTCAAGATGCAAACCTTCAGCTGCTACTAGACTTAGAATAATTTTGATTGAAGTCATTTTCACAACAGGAAAAAATATCTCGTCATATTCTATACCCTTTTTTTGTGCAAACCCTTTCACCATAAGTCTAGCTTTATACTTTTTCCTACCTCCATCTTCTTCCTTCAACTTGTAAACCGATTTATTTTGCAATGTTGTTTTACCTGCAGGCAACCTGACTAAGTCCCAAGTCTGGTTATGTGCTAAGAAGGCCATCTCTTCTTTCATGGCTTGCTCCCACTTCTTCTTGGTTTCTACCTACACTACTTCTTTATAACATTCTGGTTCACCAGAATCAGTCAACAATACATACTATAATGAAGGAGAGTATCACTCAGGGGGTCTACTTATCCTGGTAGATCTTCTAACACCACTTTCAGGTGTTTGAAGTGCTTGTTGCTATTGTGGTTGTTGTTCTGGCTGTTGATCATTATGATTTTCAGGCACCATTACTTTTCCTGTGATATCGTCAAGCACTGTGTATTCTCTGTTTCCTTTTTCCTGTTTCTTTTCCTACAGTTGATCCTTGTACAAAACCTTTTCATTGAATATTACATCTCTGCTCCTAATGATTTTATGTTTTTTGTAATCATAAAAGCAATAGCCAAAATCATTAACACCATATCCAATAAAGGTACATTTCTTTTATTTTGCCTCAAGCTTTGTTCTATTTTCTTTATTAGTGTGGACAAAGGCTTCACAACCAAAAGTCTTTAAAAGAAGAGTAGTTTACCTTTTTACCTATCCATGCCTCCTCTGGAATACCACAATCCAAGGAACTTGAAGGCCATCTGTTTATTAGATAAATAACAGTATCGACAACGTATGCCCAAAATTGCAAAGGCAATCCTGCATGCAATCTCATGCACCTTGCACACTCCATGATTGTCCTATTCATCCTTTTTGACACACCATTTTCTTGTGGTGTTCCTGGAACTGTCTTCTCTCTGTGAATTCCATTCTCAGAACAATACCTATCAAACTCTTTAATGCAATATTCAACTCCATTGTCTGATCTGAGACACTTCAACCTTTTTCTTGTCTCATTTTCAACCAAAGCTTTCCATTTCTTGAAAGTATCAAATAGATCAGATTTATTTCGAATACAGTAAATCCAGGTTTTTCTGGTTGCATCATCAATAAAAGTAACATAATAATGAGAGCCACCAATATATGATACTTGAGAAGGTCCCCATACATCTGTATGCACAAGCTCTAATTTTTCACTCTTCTTTTCTTTCCCAACTCTAAGGAATCTGACTCTCCTCTGTTTTCCATAAACACAATTCTCACAGAATTTTAAATCAACATGCTTCAAACCTGGAAACAAATTCCTTTCTTCTCGCATTTTCAGTACATTATCCCTGATCTGGACTTGGATCTGCCTTTTCTTGACTTACTGTGATATCCAGGGCTCTTCCCTCTTTCCGTTTTTCTTCCCCTAGTCTCTGCAGTCAAAGCATTACCTGATGTCTCAGAGCTTTTCTATCGCATTTCCTCGCTAAGGATTGCATTGACAACATTATCAAACTTTAAAGTACTAGATCCAGAGATAGAGTTACTAATGGTTGTAACTAAACCATTCCAACTTTCTGGCAATGAGCACAGAAATAACAAAGCCCTAATTTCATCATCAAAATTTACCCCTACAGAACTTAACTGACTTGTAACTGTATTAAAATCATTTAAATGATCAACAATAGATCCACCTTTTGACATCTTCATATTAAATAAATTCTTAATAAGAAATACCTTATTTGAGGTTGAGTGTTTTTCATATAGTTTGGTAAATGCCGACATTAAACCCTCTATTGTCATTTCCTTTGAAATATTAAACACTACCGATGCCGCTAGGCATAGCCGTATTGTTCCAAGTGCCTTTCTGTCGAGAATATCCCATTATGTGTCTGTCATACTCGTCGGCTTCTTTGTCTTTCCACTCAATGGTAGGTACAGATATCTCTTATACAGATAATATTCCATCTGCATCTTCCACAGCTGGTAGTTTTGGCTGTTAAATTTTTCAACCCTAAACCTACCATCTTTCTCCATTGCTCCCACTCGAATCAGGAACCCTTCTCTCCTGCGAGTTTATCAACCAAATAGACCTTCGGATCTGATACTAGTTGTTAGAAAATTATATATTACAGAGCAATGGAATACATAAAATATTGCAGAAATATAAACACATAAAACAAGAGAGACACAGATATATGTGGTTCACCTGTTTGGGCTACATCCACAAAGAAACAACTAGTCCTTATTTTATTATATTATCCATCAAACAGAAGAGATACAACCTACAACAGATCCGCTGTAACTCCCTCTTCACTCTCAATCTACTCTCTTTTCCTCACTCAGAATATGGATATACATAGGCGCAATACAATTCCCTCATATATAGTGAGGGGTTGCCTTCTAGGGAAAAGAACCCTAAATTAAACATAACTTCTACCGTCAGATCATCTGCCTATTGAACAACCTAGATTGACTAGAAATTACTAGACTTTTACAAGGAAATTTTACATCTATTTTTAACTTCGGGGGACCGCTGGCCCCCGGACCCCCCAGTCAGGGGCGATCAACCCCCCGCGTGGATGGGTGTACAGTCTTCCTAGGGTATACATCCAGCTAATACCTTTGAATACAAAAGATAATCAGGCTCCACACCCAACGTTAGCACCATACGACACTAGTCTTGGTTTTAATCTCTGCAAATTAGCACGAGGAGGAAACGGGTCATTAGTGATGGTCTTGTAAACAGGGGTAAAAGGAGGATTCTTTGGAAATGATGAAAACGGGAATTGTTCTACTCATGAAGAGGGAAATGATGGAAGTTTCTTCATGATGGGAAAGCATGTATATTTCACTGTAGAGGTCCTCCAGGATCATGGAATATGGAGTATAGGGACAATGATAAAATGTTGTGTAATAGATGCCCCCCTAAAGTGTGAAGGTTGAACTAGAGTGAGCGGTGAAATGTCTTACAAGTAGATGAAGGGAACCGGAGTCTGTCATGGGAAAACCTACAAGCAAGCATAGATATATATACATCACCGAAAACTTTGATAAATGATACATGAATCGTGGTATGGACGCAGCCATCTAGAGAATAATCATGTGAATGGATGAAAGGTATGGGCACAACCATCCAGTAAGGAGGATCATATTGAAACCAAGGTATGGTCACAACCATCCAATAATGAGAAGGATCACATATAACAACTCATGGTATGGTCACAACCATCCATCTAAAAGAGACATGTATATCAGCGTGATCATGTCACATCGCCTTGAAACCTGGACTTGTGTAATTTGAGCCAAGGGTCTTGCACTCCAACACAACCTGATCAAAGTACAAATCCTAACATGTGAATGAATGTGTTGAATTCGCACATGCTAGATAGTCTCTTGATTATTGGTCAATGATGTGAACCATTAACAAGTGTGAGAAACCACCAATAATGACAATGGCCCTCAAGGTATCAGCATCACAGTCCATGAAATGTGAATAAAGGAACTGAAGTCGAACACCCATAAAATCACCTGATTGAAAGCCAATGATGTGAACTTGTCATCGAGTGTGAAGAACTTGCCATTAGGGCATGCAAGCTCTAAGGTACTGGAATGGAGTCTCTCAACCAGCTTCCTGGATAATAAGTTGAAGTCGATAGGAAGTGACTGTGTCGAAGGAGGGCCATTATGTATCCCACATCATCAACATGAGACGAAGGGATGCAATGATTTCAAATGATCCAGAAAATTAGGAGTAAGTGTAACTATGGAAGGACTAACTCTTGAACCTATCAGTGACATGACTCTAGAGTTTTGTAGATTTTGGATCCATAGGATTGGTGGTCGTGATGACATGACAGAGATCAAATGGAAGGAAAAAATGAATGGCCCAACCCAGGAAGGTCAATGATGAAGAGAGGATACCCCAACCCAACATGAAGCAGAAAGTGACATGTTCAAGAGTGAGTTGTCGACACAACTAATAGAATTTGCCATTTTCCCCCACCATTTTTGGCAGGTACCCTAATTATTTTTTAATCGTAAGCTTGAAGGGGATAACATGTGTTTGCACTGTAATTCCATCCTTCAGATGAATCTGACCTAGTATGTTTAATGAGCCTTAGGAAGGAGAAGCTCATGTCCATCGTGGTGACGAATCTGATGTCATTTAATGTCTTAATGAGTCCAACAAAGGTGTAACTAGGTCTCTTTTTGATGTTTAGAGAGTTTGAAAAAGACACTGAAAAGAAAAATCCGCCTGGTCCCTTTTCATACATTTGTGTCTCTCGAGCTCGAAAAGGTAGAAAATGATACTTGAGAGAACCGCTTGACCATTTCAGTCAAGGAGTACCTTTTTTGTAAGTAGTTTATGCCAGCCTGAAAAAGGGGTAAACATATACTGGGTAAATGATGTTTTGTAGCCTTTAATGAGTTCAAAAATTACAAGAGCTCGACAATATTTTCGTTTTAGGAGTCGGAAAAGAGCTAAAAGAAGACCCCCCATTTTTATTCTCCCTAATGAGTCAAAAAAGGGAAAAAATACTTGCAATATTTTCATCTTTTACGAGTCAGAGAAGAGCTTAATGGTGACTCGTCTTGAAGGAATGAGTGGTATAAAGGGTAGAAACTGGTTCCAGTAATGGAGGAACTGCTCAAAACATGTAATGGTCAAGAGGTTGGCTAATAAAACTATTCATTGTTGTGGTTCCTTAGGAAAGGAAAAACAACCAAGTGAAAGGATATGATCGGCCAAAGAGATGGTGGCGATGGAATAAAACAAGCAAGGCTCATCTAGAAAAAATTAGCTTATTAAAATTGCAACCACGAGATGTAAACCATGGGTTCGTTTTTACACAAGCTTGAACCATGGAGGACTCTACTTGGATTTAGTTTCATGTTTACACAAGATTGAAATGAAAAATATGCTTGAGATAAGTTTGCATGCCCCTGGCATAATGACTCAATTTGAGGTACATGCCCCCCAATCTTCATTCCATTCAACTAGGTGAATGGAATGAAGGTTCACTTTCGAGATCCAAGAAAGACTCGACTGGGATTTTACGAGATCTTAATCAAAGACTTGATTTGGAAAAGGGAGCTACTTCATTTTTAATGAGGCTGACACAGTAAAAGAACGATCCTCGAGACCCTTATTTCATTTTTTAATGAGCTTGACACCAGACAAGGAACTATGTTCACACTCCTTGATTCATTTTTTAATGAGGTTGTCACAGGACAAGGAACCATCTTCGTAACTCATTTTTTCATTTTTAACGAGGTTGACACAAGACCAGGAACTATCCTCATGACGTTTGTTCATGACCCATAAGAAAACATGGCTTCCAAGAGGTCTTCACTAGACGAAAGAAACATGCTCTAGGAGGAATACATGTCATTTGGTACCAAAAATAGATCAAGTTCCAATGCCCCCAATACATAATGTACAATACCATCTTTGTGAACATCAGTAGATGTGGAGACGGAATGGTAAGACACATAATTGACCTGTGGCGAGGAAGGTACTACTTGCAAAAAAGAGAAAATGGTTTCAAAGGAGGCACGTGGTGACCAATGAATGACAGTTGATCAACGGTCACAATTCTCTCTTCATATGGAAAACAAACCACACGGAAAAGTGAAGAAACAAGAGCTCCCAGGAAAAAAACATAGTGACGTCCAAGGAGAAGATAGAAATGTAAGGGACCTTGGACTACCATCACATCTATATAGATGGTCTTTCCTCCCAAAGTAATAGGGAACTTCAGAAGGACCCCCAAGGGTTGACTGGTTCCTCTGTTGAAAGCCAACAGATTTTGAGCGATAGGCACATGCTATGGGGAGCCCAAATCTTTCCAAGTAGTAGAAGACATGATGTTAATAGATGCACCTTCATATAATATAGTACCATGTACTACCATATTATAGGCTTGTGCTATGATTTGGAAAGGCACATAAGATGGGAGGTAGAAAGCAGTCAATTGACTCCAATCAAAAGAAATGACAAACTACTTGGTGCGGGTATCATATGATTGCCCCCATGCCCTGCAAAAGAAGGAGAAGGACTCTCCTAAACAACTTGGATGGAAGGGTCATTGTTCAATTCATGAGAATCTGAGGAGATGAGAAGAACATGAGAAGTATGATCACTACTCTCTTCAAGAGCAGAGTGAATAAATAAAGGCAGAGCCAAATAAACACTCTTTTCAACCAATATTCAGTCAGGAATAGACACAAGAAAGTAATGCTTAGGAAGAGCAGGATGGGCAAGAGATGAATCCAATTCAATCTCTTTACCAACTAGGAGATGGTTAGAAGAAAGCCTCTAATAACCAACAGGAAGTTGGGGTTGAGGAGCTGTAAGGTTTCCCAAAATTTTGGAAGCTTTATCCATAAGAGGACAAAGGTGAAGAATATGCTTCACTTCGTATAACCTATAAGGGAATCTAATCTTTCCCTTCTTCTTAGCATCATTAGCTGAAGGTGTAGCATCGACATGATCTCCAGAGGTCGACAGGGATGGTCGATTTAGGTCTTGAGACCATACCTCTGAGACTCTAAGAATGCCAGGATAGTCTCGAAGGAGATGGTCACCCTTACACAGCCTGCAAGGGAATCTGATATTCTGTGGAGGATCAAAAGGTTTATCTACAGGAGGTGCATTTGGAGTAACAGCCACACGGTTAGCCTCTCGCTTATCTAATTTCTTCTTCTTCGTCTTCTTCTTCTTCTTCCTAGCCTCCTAGTTACTAGACTTCAAACTTTCACTAGGCCAAGTAGAAGGGGAAGATGAAGAAACAAGGGAAGAAGGTGAGATGTCAACCTTAGAATCAACGTGAGCTGGTTTAGATGAAGGAGATGGTTGGACATGAGTTGGGACACTCAGGACCACCGAGGTCAAAAATAACCAGATAAGTAAACCAATGGTTAACCCAGGGAGGGAAAACGTTGCCATATAAGGAGCACCAACATTTCCAAAAGAAGGAAAAGGACCAGGATTCCCAACCAAGGGGAATCCTTGATTAGTAGACTCTAGAAATATTTCCATTGGAAACGACCCTAAAGAATCACTAAGGAAGATAACTTTGACTAGGAATATTTTGTGGGTAGTTAATTTTAAGACACGGATACAAAACTTTGCCTTTTCATATTTTAAGAGTTGAGAAAAGGACGAAAGGTGACTCTAGTTGCTTTCAGATTTAAACTGAGCTCTAAAGGATAAGCGTTCAGTGATCTTTTCAAATTTAAAGAGTCAAAAAGACCAAAACAACTACTCAGGATAATCTAGGAAAAAGGGATTACCAGGTAACCATGAACTGCAGAATACCTCCCGACAAACCAAAAAGTATGAGCAGGAAATCTCCGTGAATGTTGTGTTCGTTGTATCATGTTTACAAGGTGACAGACTTGACTTCCTACAGATAAAGAATTGCAAACCTAGTGGGGTCTCCCCTTATAGATGTGACAATACGAGGAGCATAAGTCTGTGCTAGCGTTGTATAATGTTGAAGTGAATGACAACTGCTAGGTTTAAAGATGTCAGAACACATCTCTAGCCTAGACCTTTAAATATAAACATTAAGTTTCAATGCTTCCTTAGGTTAATTAAATATATTTTGACGGTTGATGTTGAATTAGGTTTCAATTACAAGGTCCTATTGTTTTCAACTAAAAAAACTCCTACATGCAGCTATATGAGAAAGGAAATATTTATGTTCGATGAAAGTTAACACTAATTGAGAGATAGAGAACATACAATCAATGCAACAATCAAAGAATAAAATCTTTCACTAATAAATCTCCAAAATGAATTGAATCTTCCTATCGAATTCACTTTAACTATTCCTTTTAACTGTAAAGAGAATTCATTTCTTTTTGAATGCAAATGATGATGTGACTCTAGTCTTCAATGATGCTAGGTAATGTAACATATTGATTTAGAAAACTAGAATTATGTATTTTTCAATGGAATGATAACATGAATCTTTCACAAACACTTCAATGAAATTTTTTCAAAACAATCAACATCAACCAAATGGAAAGAATGAAAAGTGAATTCCTTCCAAACTAATGATGTGATGATCCAATCAAGAACAAGATAATCAATGTAATCTATGCCCGAAAAAACATGATTAAAAAAATGAAACTTTTCAAACTTGTTTAATTGAAATCAAAGCAATAAAAGGACTAAAAACTGAAAATGAATGGAGCATCTAACCAACAACTTGACTCGGTGAGAACACAAACAACTAAATGGATGATGACCTAGATTCCCTAGGGCCTCAAACCATCCAAAGACTTAAAAAATCAAGTAAAGAGAAAGAAAACCAAACAAGCACACAAACCAAGAAAATCAAGCTTTCCAATCAGGGAGAACATGAGCAAAACAAGCTGAGAGCCATAAATTAAGAGGGAAAGGCACACTGGTTATGATATAGGGGAAACCCTAATCCTCACCTACAGGAACCAGTGTGACTGCCTAGTAGACAACAAGCATCAAAAGGGGGTAGGCGCGATTTTTTAGATAAACTCGCACTGATCGACACAACTACCAAAAAAATAAAAGCGTTGACAGAGGATTCAAGGAACAAAAATAAAAAATTTCAAAGGCTAAAACTAGAATTGCCACTGTAAAATTCAAACTTAGAGTAGTAAACCGAGAAAAGAAGAGAAAACTAAAGGGAAATGGTGATACTAGAAAAGTTCACACAAAACCATAAAATGACAATCAATTAAATAGAAGGATTAGATCCCCAGTGGAGTCACCAATTTGTTGTGCAAGTAAATTCTCAGTGCGGACATAAAAAATTCCTCTAGCTAGAGAGAGCGGGTCTAGCCACAAACAAACAATCTACAGAAAACTTCGTTAAGCTAGAATCAAATAAGAGGGCCTACCTCTTAGAATGCTATTCCGCTTGGTGAGGATCCTGCTTCCTTACTCTAGCTACTTTTCGTTTCCTTTATTCGAAAACATGAAACAAGCAAACAAACAACAACAACAAACAAGATAGCATACAAATTACATTGAACCTAATTAATAGGTCAAGGAACATTAAGCCATCAAATGTAATATAACACTTTAATATAGGAAATCAATCAATAATTATATTCATATAAGTTCAGAAAGAGGTGATAGCCAATGCCTTGACATTGCTAGTCTCCTCTGACATATCTGGGTTCCCACATTTCTGCTAGGATCTCATGGATAGCCCCAACAATGGAAGTTTTAAGGCTTCTTCCCTTTAGTCTCAAACCAAACCAAACACACTATTCTCCCTCAAACATAAACTAGAGAGCTACAAGCTATAATATCTTGTTGGTTATTCAAGCTCCAAAAATACTAAACTAAAACTAGTGTAGCTGGTAAAAGGAGGGGTTTATATAACTTGGATGGAGGGGAGATAGTTCCTCTTATCATGGGAGAAGGCCTTATCTCTTGGATTGCTTCCATCCTAATAGGGGAAAGGAGCCCAAACTGACTTCCTCAGCTCCATCCAACCCAACTATTTACCAGACTTCCATTACGAAGCTTATAGACCTGGAAGTTTCGACTCCATATTTAAAAAACTTGCCAAAAGAAAATCTAAGCAACTGAGAAAAGGCTTACTAGCGATGTACGATGCCAGTCATTTTTTTAATCTTTGCAAATCAGCGTGAGGAGGAAATAGGTCATTAGCGCTAGTCTTGTAAACTGGGGTAAAAGGAATATTCTTGGGAAATGATGCAAAAGGGAATTGTTCTTCTCATGAAGAGGGACATGATGGGAGTTTCTTCATGATGGGAAAGCATGCAAGGTTCAATGTAGAGGTCCCCCAAGATTGTGGAATGGGGAGCACAAGGACAGTGATAAAATGTTGTGTAACACTCTTTTAAATAGATTTTAGTGAATTAGAGTTTATGACACGCATGCCTAAAATTAAGGAAAAAGAGACACTTGGACGAAATTTCTAAAATTAGGGTCAGTGCTACCTTCAAGAAACTAATGATTAATCCCAACTTTTTATGGATTTCTTTTTCTCATTTCTCTTTTCTGATTTTTTTCTTTTTCAAGAACATTTCCATGCATGTTGTTGGGAAAAATTGTGCAATTCTAGGGAACTAGGAAACTTTTTGGATCAGTTAACTACGCAATTTCTGAGCTTAGTGATGGATTGCACAATTTTTGGGCTCAGTGTTGGGTTTCCTTCCATGACTACACAGTTTCAAATATTAAGGTAGAATTGTAAGTCTATATTGTGCAATTATAATCATCAAGGCTAGCTTGCCATCATATATTGTGCAGTTTCTAGAGGCAAGCCCATAACTATTGTAAGACCAACTCAGGAGGTTATCTTGTGAATTAGAAAGATCAGATAAGTGTAAAAAACAAAACAAAAGCACAAAAGAAAAGGATAAGTCTTAATCAGATCATGAATACTTGATGACAGTAAAAGGTAAGCTCATGTCAATAAAAAGGGAGGCTTTAAGATCAAAGCATGGGCAAAGTTTTGGAGGGTGTTTGTAGCGGCTACAACACTTGATGACAGACTGGTATAATTGTAGCTCTTTGTATGGTATTGACTCATGAAAAGAAAATCTAACTCTTTAGGAAGTATTGTTTAGTGAAAAGATCACGAAAACCATGATTAAAAAGTTCAAGATAAAAAATTGTGGCATCCTCAAGATTTGATGAATTGTAAAGAGGGAAAGATGGAAAACAAGAGATTTCACTGTAGGTTTTAACTCCATATAGAAATTACCTGCATACTAATTCAAAAACACAAAAAATAAATAATGCGAGAGCACAACACATGAAACACATATACACAAATATTTTCTCTTGGATCCCAAAACTGGGACTACCAAATTGATTTTTCATTATGTTCCTTTCAATGTTACAATACATATTTATACATGTCGAAGCATCCAATACCATGGAATGAAAACCATCACATGCAATACCATGTGTGAAAAATCAAACACAAAACCATAGGTAGGTCCCCCCAACCTAATATAGGGTCCAAAAACCAAATTTTCCGAGGCACTGCCCTAGACCATATAGAGTGGGGTTACATGCACCCCTCAAACCCCCTGTGATCCCCCTCGCTATGAAATCGACGCAACGAAGGGGGAGCTCCACCCCCCTTCTAACCCCCTGGTTAACTACGTGGACTAGTCATCGAAATAATATAACACAACCCAACATTCTCCCACTCGTTGTTTTCTTTCCACAGGGGGCCACAAGAGAGCTTAGTCATTTATCTAGCCCTGCAATTCCCATTGTTTCTCTAAACCAAGAAAACTTTTCAGAGCTGACATATTTTGTCAATGCATCTATAGTATTCTTCAAAGTGTCCAACTTTACCAGCAACACCTTTTTGTCTTCTATCCTAGCCCTCACAAAGTGATATTGAACATCAATGTGCTTTGTCTTTGAATGATATGTAGGGTTCTTTGCCAAGAAAATTTCACTTTGGTTGTCACATTCTATCCTTATAACTCCCTGTAATAATCCCATACTTGAACACAATCTCTGCAACCAAACTGCTTCCTTGCTTGCAGGCGTGGTTGCCATGTATTCTACCTCTATAGTTGATAGTGCCACTACAGATTGTTTCTTCCTCATCTGACTGACTGCACCTCCAAATAGGTTAAACAAATACCCACTTGTAGATCTTCTTTGATCCAAATCTCTAGCCCAGTCCACATCAATAAAGGCAAAGGAAAATGGTCCTTTTTAGTGGCTTTGTTCAATTCTCGATAATCGACACAGATTCTCCACTTACCATTTTTCTTTGGCACTAGCACCAAAGGAGAGACCCATTCACTATCAAAGATGGGGTAGATGAATCCTGCATCCATTAATTTTTACAATTCTTCCTTAACAATGTCTTTAAGGGCTGGATTCATCCTCCTTTGAGGTTGCCTGACTGGTTCGCAATCTTCCTTAATGTATATATGATGAGTACATACTGAAGAGTGTACTCCCTTCATCTCCTTATAACTCCAGGGGAATGCATCTAAATTCTTTCTCAATAAGATGCACAGCTCCTTCTCCTGGGAAGTGCATAGGGATGGATGGAATTTCAAGGTTCTGTCTGGGCCAAACTCTATATTTTTAACATGGAGAGAGGTCAGGTCAGCCACATAGAGATCAGTTAAGGGATTGTTTTGGATTTGTTTCACTATGTCCTCTAATGGCAAGGTATTGGGGGGTGGATTCTAAATTAAATTCTCCATGATATCATCCTCATCTTGCGATTCCCCCCCATGGCAGTTTCTAATGTACAAAATGGGGTAGAATAGACTTCATCCTCATCCTCCTCCTCCAACCAGAGAGGTAGATCATGTTCTAGCAAGGGTTGGGCAGGAGGGTATAGGACTAACTATTTGGACATATGCCTATTCTTGATGGTCATGTTCCCAGCCCAACATCTGATATAGGCATTGACAGTAGCCAACCAGGGTCTTCCCAGGATGAGAGGATACCCAGTGAGCTTTGCCTTCGGCTAGAGAACCAATAAATCAGTAGGGTACTCCCAAGAATCAATGGAGACCATCACATCTTCCACAATCCCCTCAGGGGTCATGGTGGAGCGGTCTTCTAGTTGCAGTACTGTCATGGTCTTCCTCAAGGAGCCCTGGAGGTTAAGTTTGAGCATGGTGTCCTTTTTCGTCACATTAATGGCAGCTCCCAAATCAATCAAGGTGTGTGGGATCATGGTGCCATTGATGTGGACATCAACTAATGGGCTTCCAGGGTCCAAATATTTCGGACAAATTACCTGCCCCAACATTAGGTCAGACAATTGTCCTATGACATTGATGGTTGGTGCATCTCTCTTGCGCCTGCCTGGATGCCTAAATAACTTCTATTTGATTAACCTATTATAGATAGGCACATCTTTTATGGCTTGGAGAAGTGGTATCTTCACACATAACTGTTTCAATTCTCCAAAATTTTAGTTTCTTCTGGGGTAGGTTGTGTTGTCCCAGATAGTCTCTTAGGAAGGGGTGTAATTGCTTTAGGTTTAATTTCCCCTTTATCTTCCTCAACCTCCCTATGGGGAGGCTGGCTATCTGGGAGAACCTTCCTAGATTGCAATTTAACCTCCCGAATCTCCACAGCATAAGTTGGGCATGATGGTTCCCCACTGTATACTAGCTGAGCCTATTTGTTGTTCGGGTTCAGGTTTGGCTGGGTAGGTATTTGGGGTTGCCTTGGTGGAGCAAGAGGCAATGGTTGTGGTTGAGCAAGTGGTGGAGGCAAAAGATCGAGAGGAGAGTTGTACTAGGGCCTCCACCCCTGATGAGATGCATTCCACTGAGGTTGTGGATAAGCATAGGATTGAAATGAATGAGCGGCTGGTTGGGCATGATATTGAGATGGGTAGGACCAAGGAGGAGGCATGGACTAGGAAGGATGAGCAGTAGGGCCCCAAGAAGGAATGGAAGTGACTTAGTTGGGTTGTAGTATGCCTGAGATGTCCCTTGCATCCCCTGCTGGTATGGTCTAGGTCCAAGTGGTCTCCTTTGGTTCATGAAATAGAGTGGTTCAGTGGCTCCTTCGGCCCCCTGGTATACAGCTTTAAGTCTGAACAAGGAAGGGCACTTATCTGTAGAATGATCTTCTACACAAACTGAACAAACCTCTATAGAGTTCAATGGACATTCATTCCTAGGATGCCTCCTGGTGCACCTAGGACAATAAATGGCCAAAGCCCTCTTTGCTTCCTCTTATTTCCTTTTGATATGCAAGGTATCCATTTGCATGGCAAGAGTCTGCAGCATCTCACTCTTGAAGGCTTCTAGCATGTTTCCAAGTTCACCTTTGATGGATGAATTGGATGAGGAGTTACTGGCTATGGGTTGACCCCCCTACCTCTCTTTATGGCTGCTCTAGAATGGCTTCTAAAGATAGTCTTTATGTCCTCATAAGGTAGTTGATAGATGTCTCCCACAACCAGTAAATGGAGGGAGTCTAAAAGGTCTTCCGGAATTCCCCTGAGCAGGACCAACTTCAGAGATTCAGGGTCAAGTGTGCACCTGGCCCTTTTGTAACTGAGCTAAAACCTCTCTTCATAATCTTCCAAGGATTCATCACTTCCCATGGTCATTCGGAAGATTTCTTCCTTGGTATCTTTTGACCTACAGTAGTCTTGGTATTTGCTATTAAAAACTTGTTGCATCTAAGCCCAAGTTGTGATGCTATTTCCAGGTAACCCGATGAACCAACACAATGCCGCATCCTTGAGAGTAGAAGGAAATAGTTTCAACTTTTTCCCATCTTCTGCATAGTCATAGGTTCAACAGATGATAGCAAACTCAAATAAGAAGGTGTCAGGATCTTTTGTGGCCAAACCATGGAAGTGAGGTAGGGCTAAGGGAATTATATTCTTCATTTTGGTGTCCCCATTGGTATCCTGGATGGGAAAGGTTCCCTCTATTCTTTCTTTATTCCCCCCTAGCATTTTTTTTTCAGCCATTGCCTCAGGAGGGATGTTTTATTCTTCTTGTTCCCCTATAGGTTCTTCAAATATCTCTGGTTGTTCACCTAAAGGTTATTCTTGATCACTACCACCGAAGAAGAGAGAAGGTTGGCTATGTGATGTAGTGGGGGTGTTGGGCAAGAATTTTCCTGAATTATCTATGTTCCTACGAGGCATGATTGGTTGGTTTTTGTTTTTTCACTGCTTGTACCTGCAAAACTGAAATTGATTAAACAAACAAATTGCAACTAACTAAAATGAACTTGTTGAAATGAAATTACAGAATTATAAAGGAAAGCAAATGAAATGCAGAACTGAAACCAAGGAAATGACTAATCTACTTTTGTTGAAATGAAGTTGTTGAAATAAAATTTGCAAAATTAAAAATGAAAGCAAATGAAATGTAGAACTAGCCAGGAAATGAATAATCTACTTTTACTGAAATGGAAATTGTAGAATTGAAAAGGAAAGCAAGGAAATGCAGAAACTGAAAGAAGCAACTACTCTACTTTTGCTGAAATAAACTACTTAGCATAATGTTGCAATAGAATAGAAGGAAGTAGTAATCACAAAATACTCTGACGCCTCCCCGGCAACGGCACCAGAAAGTGGTGAGCACTAGTATTGCAGCAATAATGCTGCAACTCCTGGGCTTCCTACTTTACTTTTATCAACCCGGTAGTTCATAACAAACTTGGAAGCAACGGTGTTGTATGCACAAGTACTAGTTCTTACTGCAAGCTGTCACTTGGTCAGCTGGCGCAAGATCACTAGGAGCTCAAGCCAACTTCTATGGATTCCAAAAGAAGCTCTATATGTGATGAAAGAAGGAAATCTTACTCTACAGAGGCTACTCTACTTGTAGAAAGGAAAAGAAGATTGAAATGTAAAGTAAACCTAGAAAACCCTACTTAACCAACTAATCCTACTTTTGTAGAAAGTGGGATGAAAACCCATGAAATGAATTCCATTACCTACTCAGGAAGTAAACAAGATCTACTCAAGCTATTTCTAGGAGTAAATGAGCAAAGAAACATCTTTTTGGATTTTTATGTATTTTTATGTGAAATTGTCATGCATGTAATTTATTTGATTGTGAATGTGGCAGCGATTAGGTGGTGATGGAGGGCAGTTTTGGGACTTGAGAAGATGTAAGATGGTGTGGATGGGTCCTAGGAGGTCTCAGGTGGCCTTCTGAAGGCTTTCCCACAATCGAACTTCAAAAATAAGCCTACAAGAAAATCTACGAGGCTGTCGGGGATCTACGGGAGGTCTACAAGAGGATGCCGAGAGCAGTTTTGAAGGTTTTAAAGGTGTGAGAGTGGGTGGAAAGGGTAGTTGAAGGCTAGAATTATGTGTTACGGCACCTAGGGGTCACCAAGGATTGCTAGGAGAGGAAAAGATGGTCGGGAGAGAGGAAGAAATCCTATGAAAAAATGCAAAAAACTAAGGCAGATTTAAGGTGAACTTTTGGGTGACCTGTAGGGCATAGATAAGGGAGAGAATGTGATGGTTGGTAGGCCAACTTGATGTGAAAAGAGATTTTCTGCAAAAGGACCTGAAAATCAAATAAGGAGATCAATCAAGAAAGGAAACTAAGTACATAAAAAACAGAATTTTGCATCAAGCTAATCTAGACAATGAGCTATGGAAGGAAATGTTGAAAAATGCTATAATGAGAGAAAGCATGGAAGGAAACTTATTGCAAGATAGAAATGAGCATGGTGAAAGAGATCTAAAGCAAAGCATTAACCTTCTAACAAATTGCAACACTAGAAATCCTATGGAGAAGGCAAATCTATGTTTTTTGTGGCAGCAAGAGGGTCTTGGCCTCAGTTCATGGTCCCAAAGGGAGGAAAGGAGGCCAAGGCTCTATTGATTGCCTTTTATATCTTCTTTCTATCATTGTTCAACTTGTTATGGAAAACTCAAATGGAAACAACCTTCTAAGTCACCAAAAGCAACCTATTCTTCACCAAGAAAGAAATTCATCTAACAACAACTAATTCATAAACTGAAACAAAGCATAGAAATACAAACAAGAGGAGCTTGCCTGCTTGGATTGGGCCCTAATCCAAGAGATTCAACCCTGTGAGGTAACTCAATGCTAGCTCAAAAATGATATCATCTTTATTATCAAAATAATAATAGGATTACATGAAATTGTCAACAAAAGTAAGCTCGAAGTTGAGCAAAGCAAAGTTGCAACAAAAATTCGAAAATTTGACTAACTTCCTAATGAGGCTCTAGACCTTTCTACTTATACAACTGAAGCTCCCAACAACTTCCTTAAAATCAGGGAGGCTTGGCTCCCAAAACTCGAGATAAACATAAGTTATCCTCCACTTGCTCGACTGCCTCCTAGTGCATTGATTTGGTTGTTTATGCTCCGAGTTGCATGAAGGAGAATTCAAAGTGGGGAGTCATAAATGAGGGGAATACCCTCCTATAAATCCTCTCTTTTGTCTGCTTCGAATTATTGCTGCCAATTTTCCATTAAATCTTTGTCTTTGTCTTCGAAATTCAACAAAAATATGCATTGAACACATATTAGACCCCATGGCAACATAACCAACCCAACTCACTCCATAAGCATAAATATAATAAAAAAACATGTAATAAGATAAGAGAATGGTTGATTAAACTATGTTAGGAGGCAAAAACAAGCCCATATAATTACCCATTTATGGGGCTCATCAAATGTGATGGTTTCTTTTGAGGTTATCAGAGTCTTGTTCTTATGGGCTCTTGCTACTTTTGGTGAAGTTCTTTGGAAACTCTTATTTCATGGTCCATGCCCAATTGTGAATCTACATTTCTTGAAAAAATAGAAAATTAATGGATATTCAAAACTTGAAATGAGTGTGAGAATCTAACATATATGTTGTGTTTTACCAAGTGATTTTTTAGTCGTTATGATTGGTTACGTTGCATCTTTTCACTAGAGGAAATACTTACAAACAAAATCAGACCTATCGAAGAGCAAAGAAATTTTTACTTCTGAGAACACGAGTTTTCATTTCCACTATAAAGTGGAAGTGATTGATTATGTATTGATTCCGCCAATGGAAAAAACTTGTAATGAGTTTCTGGAACTTGGTTTACCACAATTATTCTTCACTCTTCTTCCGAGTTGTACCATTCCATATAAAAACGGAAATATAAATAATGAAAGTATACCTGTATTTTATTTGTGTGCTTCTAAAATGGACTTTGTTGTTGTTTTTGGAAGACAGTTGTCATTGCCATTGCTTCAATGAGGAATGATGAACCAAAATTGTATGGAAAGGCTTTATGCCTAGAAAATGCAAAATTTCCCTTATTTGAAAGACTAGATGTTGATATGTCCCTAAGAATTCGATGCAATGTGAAAGTATCATCTCACTATCCATTTGTACCTACAAGCATTGTATTTAATTTCTAGAGCTTCGAAGCAAATTTCCTAAAAAAAAAATTCTCGGTGGAGTGTTAGCCATAGAGGATATTGTGTTAAAATTTTCTAAAGTTTCTACCAAGGAACATGGCAATTGACAAGGTTAAGTCAGCACGAGCCTTTTGTAAATATTGATGTACATGGAAAAGGCAAGGAAATATACTCAATTAAGTTACCAGGAAATCCATTACTTGGGGAAGGATAGCTAGAAAACCAAAACCATGCAATAATTTCTACTCATGGAGATGTAGTTCAAACCATTGACATGAATCATGACAACTAATTTGAGGAAACTTTGAAAGTGCATAACCTTTTGGAAGAATTTTATAGTGATCATATTCTTTAGCCTCCTATGATTCTTGGTGTTCTTGAACATGTTTTGATTGGAAGTGTGTCATATTTAGCTTCATTTATGTCTAATCAAGAAGAAATTTTTGTGACAATGTGTCAATGTGTTTTGAAAAATGTTCTAAAGGGTTTAGCTCAACATTACATCAAGGCAATATCACTCAGCATGAATACATTCAGGTGGGAAAACGTTGAGATCTTGGACTTAACCATATTACGATGTTTGAGGGGAAAGTTGCAGGTGGGAATGGAGAACAAGTTCTAAGCAGAGATGTTTATCGGCTTGGGTAGCTCTTTGATTTCTTTAGTATGAATGAATATTTTCAAAATGATGGAAACTCTAGATGTGGAAAAGGCTTCAAATGTGGATATTTCAAGAAAAATGGATATGAATAGTTCTGTTTAGAGGAAGATTGCTGACCAGGAGTTGTCTATAGAAGACTTGGTATCCTCCATTCAAAGATGAGCTACAAGTCTTTCAAAAGTTGTCAATCATGTGCTTCTTCACAATAATCAGGGAAAAGTTATGAAAGCATAGATAAATATATGATATCAGGAGATGTTATAAGTGCTTGGAGTTTTTTTTCAAGAGTATTTCACCGGGGAAAATATTTCAGATGGTTGGTTGTTTGAAACTAGTCCTTGCATAAGATCAATCTTTGTGAGTGGGAAACATGTGATTTCAGAATTTGTCGAGTCTCTCTGCCAGTAGGTGGAAAAATTACTCGAAAAGGGGACTTCTCCCATGTTTTTATGATAGATAAATGGAAGAAACTTTGAGGAGATATCCATGGTCTAGAGCATTCATCTCTAAGATCCATGAAATCCGAAAAACATAAATTGCAATGAAGTTACGTGAATGAGTTCTCCCAAGAGTGGTTTGGCCTAAACTATCCATTAAGGAGATTGAAAGTTAATATCCATCCCGACATCACAACTTGTACTTGCCAGAGACCACTATGAATGGTTTTGTAGGTAGTATTTAATTTTCAAGAGTTGTGTAACGTTTTACTGACACGTACATGAGCATGGCAATGGGAGCCACACTGACATTCGTTCCCCAACACACCTCCACAAAACATTGACAGAGACTTTGCCTCAAATTCCTTTTCACATATTCTGAATATTGGAGGACTCGAATGCATATGGCAAAGAATTAGGATGTGTTTTGTAAAAATATATTGTATGTGTTTATATATATATAATATTTTACAACTTGTAATTTTTATTTAAAGAATAAAAAGAAGCTTTTCAAAATAAATAGTTTTTATAACGATTTAAAAAAGTTTTCGGTAATTAATTCAAGTAATCAATTCAAAAATTGATTTTATTTTGACAGATAGTCTGTTAGTCTTCGAGGGAAGAATAAAATTGGGAAAAAATATCATTGTAAGGGTTCAAAGTCTTGTTCTCGTGACTTGCATTATAATCATAAAATCTCTATGAAGTCTGAATAATACATTATAGTTTGATTCTAGCTTTGGGAAGTTCTAGTCATGTTTACATTCTCTTTATGTTTTCATTCTTCATGAATCTTTTTCCTCTATCAACATGAGTGTAATGAAGTTGTTGGCTTCTTTTGTTTAATAGATTTACTATTGTTGTTTTCTCAACATACAATACCTAGAAAACTTATTTAAAGAATCCTTAAAGGGCGCTCCACTGTGCTGTAAATCCATCCACATTTTCTCATCCTTTTAGTATTCTTTCGACAAAAACTATATTCAGATTCTTAATTGCCTAAGCATGAACTCGGTTATGCTTTGTTTCCTTCAAACCACTCCTTTAGTCCAAGACCCTACAACTTTATGAATTTTCTCGCTAATTTTTTTTTGGAATTCTAGGGTTTCAGAACTAGAAGTTTTGGTTGTAAGCCCTCATGGTTCCCCCACATCCAGGAACTGTCTCTGAGAGTTACAACATATACCTTTAAGGGACATCAAATTGACCCTTATTTCTAAGTGTGATAGTCAAAACGTGGCTTTCGACACTTAGAATACAAGTTAAGGCTAAAGTGTTGACTACAACAAAAAAGTGTGCTAAGCCGCTGGAATGTGTATAGTACATATTCTCATGATATACATGATCAACTAATGCAGAAGAGTGCACTATAGCTTCCTCTAGTCATGCGCTAAGAGGCAACACATGCAGGAGTGCAAACAATTAAAAGAGATACTTGCAACAATAATAAAAAGTAAAAATGACACTGCAAAAGCTAAAGAAAGTGAAAGTGACACATGCCAAAGTGAAGACAATGCAAAAGAGACACTTGTGAAAGTGAAAGAAAGCAAAGACGATAGTGACGAAAATGAAAATGAAATTTGTGAAAGTATAAACATGTAAATGTGATAGTTGAGAGAAATCATTGGAATGATGATACAATTGTCCCTAAGGGTGAGAGAGACTATCAAATGATGTTAAGCACTAACTATGGCATGGTTTGCGTAGTGCACTATCCCTATCATCTGCGAAAACACTATCAGTAAGGGTTGTGCAATGTCTATGAGTTGTGAAATGCCTATTAACAAGGATTTCACAATCAGTGTTACTAATGATTACACATGCTCTATTTCAAGAGGATGCACAAGAATTGTTCTCAAGGACTGCATAATTCTTATCTACAAAGGTAAATGTTGACTATTGAGCTTGCAAGAGAGAAGTGCGATTGCAAATGCATCGAAGTTTTCCCATGTGTAAGTAAGTGGTTACAACAATTAAAATATTGGAGGAAGGCTTAAAACATCAACCAATCATGAAGTGACTATGGTCAACTTGGAATGAAATATCATAAGATCTCAAGGAACCTCCAAAATTCAAGAGAAGGAAAAATTTTGGAGGTTGTTTGTCACAACAACAACTGGGACTCCATGCAACCTTGCAATATTTTTATGAAAATTTGAGCTACCTCACTAGCTGATTTGGTGGATTTAACCACTACAAAATGAGCCACCATTCTCAACTCGTTAATCATCACCATAATCAGATCATGTTTTCTATATGTTTTTTGCAAACTGGTAATGAAATTCATGGAGATCACCCCCCACTTCCATTTTGAAATGGGAATGGGTTGCAGCAAACCTACTGGATGTTTGCAATCATCTTTTACTTGCTAAAATTCTATAAATTTAGCAACAAAATTGGCCACACGTTTCTTCAAATTCGACCAAAAATAGAACTTTTTAATGGATGTGAGTGTCTTTTGGTATCTGGGGCAGCCTAAATGTGGATTTTCTCAAAACTATATCATTAGGAGCCTCTTCAAATCATCACTATTTGGCACATAGATTCTATTCTTGAATCCATCACCAGTGAGATGATACTTTTCATCCTTACCAACTTGTTGCAAATTTTCTCTTAATTGCTGATATTTTTCTTCATGTTCTCCTGCATTCTTAACCCTTTCCACGAAGTCTGCTTCATAAAATTTTATGGCTTCTAGGTGATTCAGGTTACTCCTTCTGCTAAGTGCATTGACTAATTTTTTCTTTCCCTTTATATACCTTATTTCAAAATCAAATTCGTTGAGAATGGCTAGACACCTTATTTTCCTTGAATATAACTTGGGCTACTCAAATAAATACTTCAGCCCTAAATGATTGAGCATAAGGATGAAATTTCTTCCAAGAAGATAGTGCCTCCACATCTTCAATGTATGAATGATGGCATCCAACTCTAGATCATGAGTTATGTAAATTTTCTCATGTTCATTTAGCTTTCGGGACTCATAGCATACAACTTGAAATTCTTGCATCAAGACTCCACAAAACCCCTCCTTACAAGCCTGTGTGCATACCATAAAATCCTTATCAGGATCTTTAATCCTCAATACTAGTGCGTTTGTGAGAAATAGTTTCAACAAAGCTTGTTGTGCATTCCAATATCCATTCAAATTTATTTTCTTTTCTCTGCAAGGATGTGAAGGGGTGGCCTATCTTGGAGAAATTCCATATGAATCTGTTGTAGTAACTTTCCAATCCCATGAATAATCTGACCTCATTCATATTCTTTGTTTTTTGCCACTCCATGATCATTTTAACCTTCTCTAGTTCAACTGATATTCCCTTCCTAGAGACAATATTTCAAAATTACTGAATTTGTGATTCAAATAAATTTCATTTACTAAGCTTTAAAATAATCTTATTCTCTCTTAGCAATTGCAATATTGCTGCCAAGTTCTTTTCATGCTCTCCTTCAGTTCTTGAATACACCAATATATCATAAAAGAAAAATGACAAAATTGTCCAAATAAGGATCCAACACACTATTCATTAGACACATGAAAGTGGTAGGGGAATTAGTAAGCCCAAAGGGTACCACTACAAAATCGTAGTGCCTGTATATTTTATGGAAAGCATCCATGTGGATATCCTCCTCTTTGATGTGCACTTGATGACACCTAGACCTAAGTTCGATCTTATAGAAGAGTGTTTCTCCTCTTAGTTGGTCGAATAAGTGATAAATCCATGGAAATGGATATCGATTCTTGATAGCCACTTTATTCAATTATTGGTATTCAATAAATAGTCTGAGTGCCCCATTCTTTTTCTTCACAAATAATATTAGGGATCCCCAAGATGCCACACTTGGTCATATGTAACCTTTATCCACCATTCATTTCAACTACAACTGCAACTTCAACTCAACTAATTCAAGAGTGCTCATCTTATATGGTGCTTTGAATATTGGTGTTGCTCCTAAAACAAACTCAATCTAAAGTTATACCTCTCTATGAGGAGGAAATCCAGGAATATGCTCTGGAAATACATATTTGAACTATTGTAGTACGAGATATTTCTGTATTATTTTACTTCTCTTTCTGGGTCATCATTGGCATTGCCATCACTGGTAATTTTCACAATAAACAATTAACAACCCTTTATGTAGCTACACTTGGCCTACATGGTTGTAACTTGCCTCACCAAGGTGGCCTTTTTCCTTCCCTGCAATACTCTTTTCTGTCCTGCTTCATCTAGGAATTCTATTTCTTTCTCATAGAAATCAACATTTTTTTTGTGCCTATACATCCAATTCATACCCAAAAGTATGTTGTATGCCCCTAAAGGTAACACATTTAGGTGAATTGTTGTTAGCATTCCTTGAAGTTCAATCTGACATGAATTTCCCCAATGGCTCACTCCCCTCTTCATTCTTGTCGCCAATTGAACCAACCAGGGTTCTACATGCAAATCCTAGGCCAAATTTTATTTCTCCACAAGTGATGGGCTAACATAACTATAGTTAGAACCAGGGTCAGTTAAAATTTAGAAAAATTGTTTACACATCTTACCTTCCATCTCAATGATGGATGCTTTGTGGTCCGCCTAACGATTTTCCACTGCTACATAAATTCTAGGTAGATTATGGGCTACATCACCCATTGTACGAGCTTCATGGGTGTAGTAAATCTTAGGCCCTGCATTCCCTTGATGCAAGTAATCCATTTTATAGTGGTTTTCACCACACATACAACACTTTGGCGACTCTTTAAATTCAAATTTGTGCTTCTTTGCCACTGGCTACTATGTGTTTCCTTTGGAAGCTTGGTTGATTTTTTGTTGGAACTGATTCATAGCAGCTGGGTCTTTACTTCCCTTTTTATCTATGGCTCTCCTGGGCCATTTATTTTTATTCCCAATGTTGTACCTAGCCTTCCAATCATTCTTAATTTTTGGCCTCCATTTTTCCTACTCATAAAAATGCTTAACTTCTTAATGGCCTCATTTAGCATTTGAGGTTCCAAAATCTCAATATGATCCTTGAATGCTAGAGGTAGGCCAATAATAAATTACTATATTTTTTCCTTCTCATCCTTGAGATATGGCACGTATCTCAACAAATCTAGGATCTTCATAATGTATTCCTCATTTTAGATCGTCCCCGTCCTAATCTCATAAAATTCATTTTCCTCCCTGTCATAATATTGCTGAGAAAAGTATTGGTTCTTGAAAATCTTTTCAAATTCAGTCCAAGGAAATTCATCCTCAATAATGCTTATAACATTCTTCAGATATTCCCATCAGATGTCTTCCTTTCCCTTCAATCTATAGGTTGCAATCTTAGTTTTCATGTTTTCATAATAATTTTGAATTCTAAAAAAAAATCTTCATGCCCAACAACTAGGCTTCTGGATCATTATATTTCTTCATGTCTCCATAAGATGTAGGTGGCTTAATTTTCTTAAATTCCTCTGGGATATAACCCTTTTCTCTCCTTCCTTTATGGTGATGAGGGTAATGAGAGTGATGATGATGCCTTCTAATAGTGGAGCTAGAAGGTTTGTCGGAAGGATGAACATGAGTGTTGATTCTTCCTTTTGGAGTGGTCAATGATGCATTTCCCTTCACAGTGTCTTCACTCTCCCATATACTCCTCTTCCTGGACCCACCAACATCAACCCCATTTGTTTTCTCTTCTTATTATTGAGGGCTTCCCTTCCCTTACTTACTAGTTCCTAGATCATATTGCTTCTGCCTTTGCAAATCCAAGAGGCTCTACAAGAGAACTACATTGATGTCATTGTACTTCTCTTGAGATCTCATCAACCTTTCATTGTATGCTTAAAAACTTCAGATTTCATCCCTTAGGCTTACCAAGGTGTCCATCCAATCCAGAGAGTTTTCCCCTCCCCCTTGGCCAGCTAATATTTCTTCTTCATTTGATTTGGACTCTTCATTTCCCTATTCTGACTGATCCAACCTATATTGCACCATTCCTGTCTTCATTCCTATGTCGTTCATAATATATTGTTGATTATGATCTGTTGTAGGACCATGAAAAATTGTTAACTACATAAAAAACTATTCTACAAAAAGACATCATACCCTAGTCTTACCATTTACAGGGTATTATAGCAAACCATATGCAATAAAAATATCTATGAATACATTATGATCAAAAAATTAATAAATTATTTACACAACACATATTCAAACAATTAGAATGGATTTTCACACCTAAACATTTGCTCAGTTAGTTTCTAAAAATCATCATAAGGCCTTCTAGCATAATCTTGTTGTCACTTACCCCATGATAGAGCCCTTTCAATCCAAATGTTGAACCTGGATGCTCTAATACCACTTTTGACACACCTCCCAACCCTAATCCCACTGAGAGATGTCCACTTGCAAATCCAATCTCCTTGGTAAACTGATAGAGAGGTGGGATAATAATTATTTTTTCTTCAAAGTGGAATTAATCCTCACCATTGTGTTCATCTCATCTAGATGAATCTAGTGATATTAAATATTAGCCCAATATGAACTTTGGATCAGAAGTTATGATCCTTTGAATTTCTAGCAAAATAGAAGTTTCCATGTGACCAAGCCCACTACATGGGCCCATGTGGCCATGTCTCATAGCCAACCTCTTGATTCCACATGGAAGTTCAATATTGTTTTATGACCTATTCATTACACACTAGTTCCCAACACCTTTCCCCAGCTACAAACTTCAGGGGTTACCTATAAATAAATACCATGTGCACTACATTGGTTTCCTCTAAGGTCGAAGCCTCCACTAGCCCCAAACTCCATTTCTAGCCAGAAAATACTCTTATGCTACCTGACTACTTCTTCTGGGCATACTGCATTGGATTCATCTAAGATAAACCTCTTTTTCTCCTTCCACCATCCCAAGCTCCACTTCCCAAGCAGTAACTCTTGGTGTTCCCTGAATATTACTCGTAGGTGCATCAGATGATTTACTCCAGGATGGACCTATCTAGGTCAACATCTGTGAAACCTCCTTGGTTCCATATCCTCAGCAATTACTCTTGGGCATACCCTAGTTGTTCCTTCCAATGCATTGTTGGGTTTTTTTCTCCAAGATAAGTTCGACGACCATACATTTGGGTGCATCATCCTTCCAACCTTCCCTTGTGCAATAAGGTACCATATGAACTTTCCTCCTACTACCTCCATGATGGGGCCTCTTGTCAATTCATACAAATAAGGTTGAACTATAAGGTTAAGCCTAATCCTATGGCTATGACCGTGTCACTTATCATAGAATTTTTCCATGGCCCAAACTAAGGAGGATTTTCCGTATCTTGAGCTACACACTCAATATTGAATTTGGTGGTTTTCCATAAGGGTCTCCTCCCTTCTATCACTATGTGCTATTCACCAAAGAGTCCTATATTGACTTGGCCACAACGGTTCTACAAACAGCTGGACTCTTGCCAACTTTCCACCTTGGTTGTTGGAGCTTGTTAAGACACCCATCGATGTTATCCCTCCTAAGCTTACAGTAGGTTTCTCCTTACGACATCTAAGGGTTTTATAAGGTACCAAGAAGGCTACCAACATATTAGTTTTTATCAAAGATCCACACACCAAGGTGCACCCTAGGGCTTGTAGTGGCCTAGCTATAAATATTGTGGTTCTTATCAAGAATCTCGAAGGCATTTGGATATTAGCAGGGACCATAGGTTTATTCCTTCGAATGCGGTAAAAATCTTTGGAACACCATGGCTATCAATATCCATTCAAGTAAGAATTTGCCACACCATTTCATCACTGAGGTATGAAACATATTATGGTGTCTAGAGTGAATAGATTCAAAATCAAGGAAATCAAAACAAGGATGCACTTTTCTAAGAATGCAAAGCTAGAAGAATCAGGTCAACCCATCGTATAAGGTTTAGCCCTACGAGAGTTCTTAGATCCTCTAAACCAGTTCCTAGTTCTCGTGAATGTGTAAAACCCATCACCAGGGTACACATTATAACAAGTTGAAGCTACCCTTCATGTAAATAACATGTTAATGGGAGTAATGGAGGAAGAATGTCCTTACCATTACCACATGGAAACAACAACCATGTCATTGCAGGCTATCATCAATATAAGCATTATATTGTAACAAGAAGAAGTCATCTTCTAAATGTTTCTGTAAAAAAATCAAGCCTCTTATGTATTATTCTAGAGAATTTATATTTTGCACTATCTATCAGTGAAATGTGTAACAATAGTAATACAATCATGTATTTTCTTGTTCAACCATAAATGCAACATATAATCATCTATTTTTCTTGGGCATAGCAACACCATTTCAATCAGAAATGCAACATACAATCATAGCTTTTCCTTGTACATAGCAGCACCATTTCAACTAGTAAATAAACACACAATCACTAACATGTAAATTATTTATGAGAGTAGTTATCTTCTGAGCCTTTAAGGCACTTGAGTTAGGGACTATGACTCTCCACCCAATCGTAGATAACTGCAGCCAGATGTCACTTGCAACTATAAGCCCCAAGCCGAATTTTAGAGACTAAGATAACTTGCTCAAGGGCTTGTGTACCAACTATTGGTTGAAACAGGGGCTCCAAAGGCTCTCCTACCTCCACTCACCAAACTAATAGTAGTAGACGATTTCACAGGGAATCTAGAGGCCTCCTACCTCCACCCTTTAGTTTTTCTACAACTATAAAAGCTTCAGGAAATCTAGAGGCTTCACCTCCACCATCTAGGGAACACAAAAGCTTCACCTTCATCTTCCAAGGAATCTGAAGGCTTCACCTCCACCCTAAAAAATACTGGTTCCATGCACCAAGGGAATCTATAACCCAATTTTAATAGTCGACAAGCAAAGGAGATTCCAAAACTTCCTGTCAGGAATCCAAGAGCTGAACCTCTACCCAAGTTGTTAAGGGATTCCATAAAAAACTCATATCCACCTTCCAACCCCTGGGTGTCCCGAGGTTTACCCTTACCTACAGAAGCTCCTCCTATCCCTTATTACAAAACCATAAAATAAACAACTCCTTTATGAGCCATGTATCAGACCAGAAGTGCCTCTTGGCTTGTAATTCTCCACAGTGATCTTCCCTGATCATTCTCGTCCACTTTGGTTCTCTCTATTCTCTTGTTCACAGTGGATCTCTCTCTTTGTTCTCTTCTCTACGTTGTGTCTTTTGTCTTTTCTGTGATGGTTCTTTTCTTTTTTGCACATTTCTCCATGCTTGATTGTTGACTTCGATCTGTAATCCTCTGCTCCATGTGATCAAGTCCCCTATTGACTTCCTCCTCTGGCCCATGCCCTATGTTGCATGGATTTCCATCAAAGTTTTGTCCCTTCACTACCTTGTTCCTTTCCCCAAACAACATAATTTATGTATTGTTTTTGTAGGTATTACATTAAGAGCATAAGTTCCATTAAGAGTACAATAACCAACCTTCAATGATTGTCTCCAAACAATCCAACCTCTCTTGCAGCAAGTAAATTGAACATATCAAGAAAGCAATCACCCTATCTTTGGAATCTGTGTTCCATAACTCAACCCATAATTCTCTTCTGAAAATATTTACATTGCAAAATGAGATTAAGCCATTGGGATTGTCACAATTGTAAAAAAAAAATAACACTACCCATAACACCTGGTAATTACCAATTTCATGTCTTAATTGCTTCGAAAGGAGCTCTACAATTTTACATTTCAGCATGGCAAACCTGTTGTCTCATAATGTTACATTTAAAAAAAATTATATTAACAAAATTAAAAAATAGTAATCACAAAAAAACCTTTCACATTCGGCCATAAATAAAATTCTACAATTTCCATCTTGATTTTACATCAAACTTATATAGAAATAAAGTAATTGAAAGTCAAATAAATAAATATTTATTTATCAATATTTTTATTTTTCTATTAAGGAGATGTGTAATTTGCTTCTTTATTTATATGGGGTTGACACGTGGAATCTAAAAATAATATTGATATTATTTTTATGTAACTCATTTTAGGTTTAATTGATATGTTATATTTTAAAAAAACTATATAGATAACAAAAGGTGTTTTAACAAAAATCATAAATAAAATATTTTTATACCCATATTAAGTAATGTAATTGTATATCAATTTTAATATAAATTTAAAATTAATTCATTTATGTGTAATTTTTTCATTTTAATAGAGAATTGATATGTGGTATTTAATAAATTATTAAAATAATCAATATGATTATAAATCAAATATGAAAATTAAATGTAATATTTATATAAAACAAAAAAAAATAAACTTAAATAGAGAGAGTATGTAAAGCAAATGAAAATATAAAAAAATTGGTGCATTTTATTCATGTGTTGCTCAAGATGAATGAGATGTATAATTCTTTCAATTGATAGGTGTTTTTAAATGAGTTAACATTTATCATTAAAAAATAATAATAATAGCAAAAAAAATCAATGTAAATATTTATTTATTTATAAAGAGAGATAGACTATGTCTATATTGTATAAAGCAAGTGAGGAAAAATATGATTAAAACATTGTATAGTGTGTTGCTCGAAAATAAACGAGATGTCTAATTCCTTTCATGCTTAGCATGGAGTTAATACAGGCATATATATAAATAGCCAATATACAATCATGTTACCCTAAGACCTATTAAGCTCTTAGAAGAATCTCTCGAGATGCAAACCTTTCTTCAAGTTTTGCCTTTAAAAAAAAGCTTACAACTCAAGAAAATTTATAACTCTCAATCCTGAATAAAATCGAAATTAACATAAATCTATACTAATAATAAGTTATACTACTTTGAAATTTAAATATATCATTTTCAATTTTAAATATTTATATTTAAAAATTAATTAAAATAGTTATTACCATGTAAAAATCACTATATTTGCACAACACAATTTTATTTTGAATATACTTTGGAAAGGAATAATTTAATGTTTTAATGGAATGTTAAAAGTATATTGAATATTTTTTATTTTGAATATATTTTGCAAAGGAATAATTTGATATTTTTTATGGCATGTTAAAAGGCACGTTGAAAGGGGATTTGATTCCTGAGATCCTCGTATCGTATTATTAAAGATAAGCCTCCTCTCAAACCAAACAACCCACTTGTCTATTACAAATAATTAAAAAAGGTAGCATGGTCATATTATTGATTCCGAAGTCAATTACTTACCTTAAGATTTGAATAATTCCTCGGTCATTATTAATTCAAAATACGACATTTTCCATTGAAAGTCATAACTGATCCATGTCGATGCAAGTGTTCTAGCTCATAAAACAAAATTATACATACCACATGAAAAGAAAGTAGATGTCATATTAAAGGCTTATTTTAACTGTAAAGTTTTTGTTTATTGTTTTGTTTTGTAGTGCAATCAGTATATTTAAGTTAAAATAGGACTAAAACAATAACAAGTTGAAAAGCTCGTAAATTAATTAAAAAGGATACACACCCATGCGTAGATTTAATTAGTCCACCTTTAGTAGCTAGCACAATTTCAATTAATCCTATTAACCTTTGTTTAATTGTTATGATCTATTAGTAAAACGTGCCAACACTTAAAATTGAACTTCATTAAAACATTGCCTATATTGATGTTAATTAACAAAATCTATTCTCATTTTGTAGCATCATTGGTGCAAGAGCATAGTCTCTTAATCAATTTTGTTGACTAGAACTAAGGGGTATTGGAATTTATTAAAGGGAGTTGGTTCTTCGTTGTTGATGTGATAATGACTCTCTAAGATTTTTGTCTAAATTAATTTGGGAGTCTATATGAATTAATGTTTCAAGTTACCTTGTATTGTTGTGTTATTTTTCCTCCTAAGTAAAAGTCTTCTAAGTGTCGTCACCTTACCTTTAGGAGCACTTGTGTCATTTTTCTAAAGATAGGAAAAGGCCTAGATTTTCTCGACTTAGTAACTAGTTCTCACTCGACATGCATCACACACAAAATCAAGAAAGCACCCCTTTTTCCTCTAACAAAAGGGCACTTTCCCAACTTAGTGACTGTGCCCTAATGGTCCTAGTTAAGCGCACTCCATCTTGTCTAAAAATGTGCCTTCTTCCTCTTCCTGCATGTGCTTTCCCTTGTTGCATGGTGAGTGCACTCCTAGAGAATAAGATCCCACTCCACTTCATGTAACTAACTAACTCATCGATTGACAAGTGGAGGGTATGCATGAATTGCATTGCATGTAAGTTTTTCTTTATAGCCGGCCCATCTAATCATTCATTCTCACAATCGTTTTCAGCTTGGGTTGAGCGTACTTCTTTCAATAAAGCAGTTTCTGTTCGATCTTGATCACCATTAAGATTTTCACATCAATTTTCTTAATTGCTTTTGTTATTTTGTCATCACTTTTGTTTTTCTTACTGACGTTTCAACCCATTCTAGTTTCTTTAGTGGCATTTCCATTCATTCTTCTTGTTACAAGTGTCATCTTGTTGTCACAAGTGGTGTTTCTTGTGACTCTTCGCCTTTCATGACCTTTCACCTTTTGGTCATGACTGGGATAGAGCTTATAAGTACATGCAAACCCTTCCTCTCATTATTATTTTGATTTTATCTTGTTGTTGGTCTTTAATTCGCATATTTTGAGCCATCTCTAGCAAGAGCACACTTCTGGAAGTTAAAGCCTCACTATCTTGGAAAATTGTGCCTAGAATACCAAGTATCTCCTCATAGCGTACTCCGAAGAAATAAGAGTTCCTTCCTATTGGAAACAATGCCCAGCAAGAAGCTCTCTCCTTCTTGAACACATAGTGCACAAAAAAGCATTGATCAACCCCCCTCTTTCACTAATTGTGTGCCCTGTGCCCTCTTTGGCTCTCCTAAGTGCATAGCGCAATTACAAGCAAGAAGCTTCGCCTCATGACCACTAAGCTTGTGCCCTGCTCCCTCACTGTCGTTTCTTGAGCACATGGCACACTCACAAGCATAATTGAGCTTCATTGTGCCTAGAGACTGTGACCTACACCCTTGCAAGCATCTCTCTCCCTCTCCTTGAACGCATGTTGCATCCTTAAGCCTCAACCAACCATTGTTTACCCATTGTTTCTCTGACATGCTCCCTCCTCTTGTCTTGATGCAATTTTCACTCCTAATGGTTGTTTAATTCATATTGTCTCATCATTGTTGTGCTTATGATCTCAGTTAAATCTGATCACCCTTCTATCGCTACCTATTCAATAATTTTCTTGTATTAGAAACATAATTTCTTGAACCTGATCTTTGTCTCCATGAGTTCACTTCCATCTGAAGTTGTCCCAAATACAAGTCTCATTACATTCTCATCATCTGTTGGAATGATGCCTCCCACTACCCGACTGGTCACCTCAAAAGAAGTCTTAGAAGAAAGTACTGAGGAGGGAGTATCATTTTATAATCCTATAGTTCCCATCCTTGTAGATACACAGTGCTTTATATGCAAATAAATTGAAGTGTCATGGAAAAACATTAAGGATACTTTCATGCAGAAGCAGTTCCCTGAGTACTTGGAGGACAAAGCGGTCTATATCAACATTAAGCAGCACATGATACATAGGATTCCCTGTCGATTCCCATTGCCTCCTTTTGCAGAGGCGATTGAATATATCCTATCATACATGGATGATACAAATTTGATCTTAGGCAGTGAAAATGGTGCTACAATTTTATGGGTACGATATGCGCTCTTACTATAAGATGTTAAATCTGAGGGAGTATGCAAACACTCAATTCTATGCCACATGGGAAAGTCTCAACACTAAGGAGATCATTAAGTCTTGGTGTTAAAAGCCATCTAGATTCCATCATAGACCAAGAATAGTATACCCAACAAGAACTATGAGAAAGTTTTATTAGTATCTCATAACTATGTGTTGCAGGTTCCATGGGTGGAAAAATGCAGAAAAATGCAGAAATTGTTGTTCATCTTGTGAAATAATTTGTAGGTTGAGCAACAAGTTATTCTTCTTCACTCCCATGTCTCTCTTAGGATAACACTATTTTTTCCCTATTAGAGGCTCATCTCTCTCTTGTTCATGGAAGCTCCCTTTACACTCTATATCAAGTGTCACACAGAGCTTATGTACTCATCACTTGTGTATTTGTTTTGGCTAAGGCACACTTATAAATCACTTGTAATGGTAGATGAACCATATAACCAGATGGGTCTCCTACTCCAAATGGTGTGAGGTCTAATTGGGAATTCACATCAGGGAGACCCCTTGTATGTTGGAAACATCCAACACTGTCAACATTTTGGTACTAGAAGTAGGGCTAGATAACAAGCTAAGCTCATAAATTCTATTAGAATATATTATCTTAAATGGCTTCATCCCATATCATAATCCTGAGGTGTTTTTCACAAGCTTTAGATCTTTCAATCCATGCAAAATTCTTACAGAACTTGCCACATCTTAAGTTCAATGCCAAGGGCCCAACAATTGTTCTTGATTATGTGATTGAATTTTTTCAATTCTTATTTAAGAGTGGAGTCTATTAATAAGAAATTATTTCTAGGTTCTTTACCCTTACATTGGATGCTCATGCCAAGCAATGGTGTTATTCGTTACCCACTTCCTTTATCTTTCATTTCAAATAATTAGTTAGTGAGTTTCGTCCTATATTTTAAAATTTTGACTATCAATGTGTTCTTACTGAAATTAATCAGGTTAGGATGGAACAAAATGAATCCCTTGAGCACTTTCTGAATAGATTCGTTTAACTCTGCTATGCATTTTTGGATGAAGATGTTCATTGGGAATTTTTGGATGAAAAATTCTTATTCTTAGTCAGGATTTCATAATCAAATCCACCACACATTCCTTTTCAAGAATAATTTCAATATCCTGAGGAGGAATATCATACCCCTTTCGTTCTTTTTCCTCCTCCTATTGACGTTTCATCTTGAGTAGCTTTTATGGCTACACTAGAAATTTCATTTCACTTAGTTCCATTTTTTTTATCTCTTAGATTAGGTTAGGTTATGTTGCATTTAGTTACCTTGCATTGCATTGTTTCCTTTCAATTCATTTTCCATGTTTTCTTATCTCAGTGTTTCATTAACTTTAGTAAGACTATGCATGGAAACCAGTTATGAGCTTCAAGATGACGTGGCTATTTTTGGGAGAAGAATTATCGTAGTTGATCTGAAAATGGGGCTCTAAAGGCTTCTTGTGAAATTACAAGAACCTCCCCCACTTCCAAATCTTAATTATTCCCAAGACAACTATGATTAACTAATGTGGAATTAATAATGTGATTGACAATAAGGTGTATGCTTATGTTTGTTTTAAAACTGTCTATGTGATGATATAAAACATATAACAGTGGAACAATGCAGCAAATGAACATCACACATAAGACAGAAGTTTAATATGGAGTTCACCCAAAACTCTTGGGCTACATATCCTTGAGCTCTAGTCAACTCAACTAGGCTCTCTGGGATTATGGCAATATTTCTCTTACAAGCTCCATGCTCAACTCCAGTCACTTACACAGAACTCAGTGGTTTTAGAACACCATCTTATCCCTGGCTCTTGAAGCTCTCGGCCCTTTGGCTCTCTGCTCTAGCTCTGGCTCTAGCTCTAACTCTCGGCTCTGGCTCTATCACTAACTCTGGCTCTAGCTCTGACTTTCAACTCTTTTCTCTGACTCTAGCTCTGGCTCTTTGGCTTGGGCTCTGGTTTTGGCTCTCAGCTCTCGCTCTAGCGCTCGCTCTAGCTCTTAGCTCTAGTTGTGGCTCATGGCTCTCTGCTCTGGCTTCTCTAAGCTCTTTCTCTCAGCCTTTGCATGCCTCTGTGAGTCGCTTGACCTCCAAGCAACTCCAACAACAATATGCTTCTGTCAATTGAGCTCTTTGGCTTTTCACTTGACCTTCGAGTGACTCCAAAGACTCTTTGTGTGTTCAGCATTTGCTCGCTATTCGCTCTCCTCTCTTCTTCTTTTTTTCCTTTTTTTTTGTTCTTTGTTTGTTCGTGGCTTAAACACAATCTGCTCCCTAACTGTTTGTTTCCTCATCCTAGATATCTAGATCGCATGCCTCTATCCACTGGAATTCCCCTACTCTGCGTCGTCATCGCTGTGTAACGTTGCACAGAGAAGTGGCCACTTGTCGCCTTACAGACTGAGCATTAGCTTTTCCTTGAACGGTCATTATTTCCATTGCTCCAAGATTGCCTGCAAGACGATTCATCTGCCAGCTCAGCAGTCATGCTAGACCCTAAATCTCAAGTGCCTCATTCTATTTCTCCGTCAAATCTGGTCATCCATCGGGTTGATCCTCCGCCGTCAATCTGGAGCCTCCAGATCCTATGGTCTCCGTTCATATTGCGCAGGTGAGTTGTGTTGGCATTATGGCACAGGTTTGGAGCTATGGCACAGGTATTGTCCTTGATGGCAACCTTCTTTGGTAACAGATCTCAGTTCAGGCACTCAGAAAGTAGAAGAAGACATATACGCAGGTTCATCTAGACGAAGGCGCGTATACAAGCGGGTTATACTTTACAAAAGCGCGTATATGTTGGTGATCATTCTTTTGGTCCATGGCAGTTAGATCTTGGAACTTGAACCTATGTTTTGGACCATGGCGTCTTGTCAATTGTGTCGATCCATTTTTTTTGGGTTCATGGTATTGAAATGTTATGGTTTTGGACCATGGTATTGGGGAAGGCCTAGGGCTATAAAAGAGGAAGGAGATCTTGTGACAAATCACCATCTGGATTATTATTGAAGATCTGAAAAGTGCTAGAGTTGGTATATTGGATGGTGACGCAGATCTGGATCTGAAGGAAGGAGGAACCTTAGCACAAAAGGAAGGATAAGGTCTATTCGTGGGTCATAATCTTTAAGCCTAAATGATAGTATCTCTATATGATTTTAATCTGTTTGATGTGGCGCTTATCTGATCTATAATCTGGGCTAATTAGTGATTGAATATCTGGAAGAGTGTGTTGTCCTTTATAGATCTGTACGCAGGTTCAGTAAAGAGAAAGCGCGTATACACGCAGTATAGGGGAAGTAAAGGCGCGTATACGCAGGTTGTTCCATACGCAGATGCGTATGCACGCAAGTTGCAGACTGTTGAAAATGCGTATATGCATTAAGCTATGATCTAGCTGTTTCTGCTTATTGCTGCTGTGTTTTGGGTTCTGTTTCTGCTGAGTGGTTTCTGGTACAGTGTTCTGTGTACAGCTGTCAGAGAAGTATCTACTTGTTTCAGATCAGTTGATGAAAAGGAGATTGGTTGATTCTTGATGATTTTTTGATGTTCATGGATCCAGTTTGAAAATTGATGAAAAGTGGTCCCTGGAAGAAAGAGAAGGTTGTAGCCTTCTGTAGGCCAGCATCTACGTACTAGTATCTTGGCTAGTGCAAAAGTTAAAGGGGGTTGTTGCTCCCTTCCAGGAGAAACTGGAGAACGAGAGAGAGTTGTAGCTCTCTGCAGGTTGCAGCCTGCGTACTGGTAAAAAGACTGCACCAGTACATT
>APFE031757839.1:117509-166428 GCA_000404065.3 Pinus taeda
CTGTCACAAACTCTTATTTGTTCATTTGCATGCACTAATTTGACCTAGTGCTCCCTTGTGTTTCCCTAGCACTCCCTAACACGTCCTAGCACATGTTGACACACCCTGGCACCTGGAACATCTTGGCTGCATGTCACCCTAGCAATGTAGCATGATTTAGCACAACCTAGCATACCATGTCACTCTCTCCTTAGCACACTTGGAACTCCCTCACACTCCCTGTCACACACTCTTATTCATTCATTTCCATGAATTTTGACCTAGTGCTCCCTTATGTTTCTCTGGCACTCCCTAACACTCCTTAGCACACATTGGTATACCTTGGCGCTTGACACATATTGGTATGCTTCCTTAGCACTCTAGCATGCCTTGGCAACAATGCATAGCATGCCTTGGAAACAATGCATAGCATACCTTGTCACGCCCTCCTTAACACACCTAGAACTCGTTGACTGTAATGTTCCAAACTAGGAAAAATAGTGCTATGCAGAGTGGACAATAAAAATAACACCATAAAATTAAATCAAACCATCAAACCACAAAACTTTCTAGCATGTGTTAGCACACATTTTCATTCCTTAGCATGCCATGGCACTCCTTAGCTATCATGCCCTCACAACTACCCTTACATTTTTTGCAACATGGGAACCCAACAAAATCCTACCTCAACTATAACAACAACTTAACTATAACAACAACTTGAACAAGTTACAATTACTACAACTAGACTATGCCTTGTGCACCTAATAACTTCCTATAACTCGTCTTAGGATACTCATGTATAATTTCAATTTATCCAACTTAACAAGTTACAAAGACAAGGCTCACATCCAGCCATGGTCATAAAATTAAACAACTAAGCAACAAATTTTACATCTTGACATGCAATAACATCTGGCACACCTAATAATCCCTTGGCACTATGTAGCACGTGTTATCCAACCCAATGATCTTTAGATCAATCCTACACTTCTCGACGAGAGGAATACAAGAAAAAGATGCCATAGATAAGAAGACCCACATGGAGTTTGGCCCTAGTTACAAATTTTAACACTCCCTCTCAACTAGGGAGAACTCCATCTGCTAATCCATCTGCCAGTCTGTACTATCTGCCATCAATGCAATTCCCTGCACGACTATGCTCTGCTCTTCTCTGCTAAACTATGAAGAAGAAGAAGTGATTGAGAATGTATCATACCATTCTCTACTAACCCAAAGTCAGTCCCATATAAAGAGAATGTCTCATACCACTCTTACTAATCTGAAATCAGTTCCAATTGATCCCAGATCAATTTCATCCTAGCATAGGGAGTACGATAGTACACGATACATCCATCGGTAGTACTATGGGCCCTATCCTCATTTCCCTGCTTATTGGCTAGATGAGAGGTACTTCCCTGAGTCCCAGACTGCATGGGTAGGATGTCTCATCAGGAGAAGGATGAACAACTCATCCTGCCTACATGTTGCCAAGGGTATCCCAGGGGAAGGTTGAGCCACTCACCCTATACACAACAAATCACCAGGGGAAGGCTAAACAACTCAACCTATGATTATGTCTCAGTAGGAGAAGGATGAACCACTCATATTGGCATGCCTAACATGCCTTGGAATTATCTAGCATGTGTTAGTACTTCCTGGCATTCCCTGGCACACCTTGGCACTACCTAATTCTAATGCCCTCATAGATAGGTTTACTATTTTTACGACTTGGGAACCCAACCAAGTCATTAACAAAAGAATGTTGTGCCCAACCCAAAGAATCCCTTTGTCTTAAACGATTTGACCAACCCCTTCTAATTGTAACCATAGGATTTCCTCCCACAATTCCTATTATGACCTTCTCCTAACACACTTTGTCCTTGAGACACCTGGAATTAATTGACACTCCTTGGCAC
Organism: Pinus taeda; assembly: GCA_000404065.3. Lineage (NCBI taxonomy): Eukaryota > Viridiplantae > Streptophyta > Pinopsida > Pinales > Pinaceae > Pinus > Pinus taeda. Next base: position 119,408 of record APFE031757839.1, read on the forward strand.
ACACACTTATTTTTTCATTTCCATGTATTGGCAATGTTCCTTGTGATGCCCTAACACTCCCTAACATTCCTCAACATGCATTGGCAATGTTCGATATCTGTTAGCATGCCTTTTCATTCCTTGGAACTCCCTGACACTCCTTAGGTATAATGCCCTCACAACTACCCTTACTTTTTTTGGGACTTGGGAACCCAACTAAGTCTTGCCTCAACTACAACAACTTGACCAAGTTACAGTTACTACAACTAGACTATGCCTTGTTCACTAATAACTGACTATAACTCATCTTATGCTACTCATGTATAATTTCAACTTATCCAACTTAACAAGTTACAAGTTACCATGTCAAGGCTCATGTCCAACCATGGCCATAAAACAACTGAGAAAATAGTTTACATATTGACATGCCATAGCACCTGGAACATCTAACAATCCCTTGGCACTATGTGGCACGTGTTATCACCCCCTACATTCCTTGGCATCCTTTGGCACTCCCTAGCACTCCCTCACATGCCCTAGAAATTTGGCATGCCTTGACACTCCCTAGCATATAACCTTGTCACTCCCTCCTCAATACACCTGAAACTCATTGACACTCCCTATCACACACTCTTATTTGTTCATTTCCATGGATTTTGAGCTAGTTCTCCCTTGTGTTTCAATGGCACTCCCTGACACTTAGCAGATCTTGGCATGTTGCCCTAGCACTCTAGCATTCCTTGGCACTATCTAGCATACCTTGTCACTCACTCCTTAACACACATAGAACTCACTGACACTCCTTGTCACATACTCTTATTCATTCATTTACATGCATTTGAAACTAGCACTTCATTGTGTTTCCATGGCACTCCCTAACACTCCCTGGCATGCATTGACACACCCTGGAACTTGGCACATCTTGGAATATCTTTTCCATGACCTCTAGCATGCCTTAGCATTGCAAAGAATATCTTTTCACTCCCTCAGCACACTTGAAACTCACTGAAACTTCTTGTCACAAAATCTTATTCATTCATTTCCATGCATTATATTGACCTAGTGGTCCCTTGCGTTTCCATGGCGCTCTGTAACACTTCCTAGCACGTGTTGGCATACCCTGGCACCTGGCACATCTTGGTAGGGTGATGCCCTTGCACTCTAGCATGCCTTAGCACTGCTTAGCATACCATGTCACTCTGTCCTTAACACACCTGGAACTCGCTGCACTCCTTGTCACACACTCTTATTCATTCATTTCCATGCATTTTGACCTAGTGCTCCCTTGTGTTTCCCTAACACTCACTAACACTCCTTAGTACACATTGGCACACCTTGGAACTTCGTACATCTTGGCATGCTTACCTAACACGATAACATGCCTTGGCACTACCTAGAATACCTTGTCACTCCCTCCTTAGCACACTTGGAACTCGCTAACACTCCCTATCACACACTCTTATTCATTCATTTCCATGCAATTGAAACTAGTGCTCCCTTGTGTTTCCTGGTACTCCCTAACACTCACTAGCATGTGTTGGCACCACAACCTAACACCTGGCACATCTTGGCATGTGTTAGCACTTGGCATGACTTGGTATGTGTTGGAACGAAAACGGAAATAAGGAAGAGACCTTGGGTTTAGGTACAAGGGGCCAATAAGGCTTCATTGTAGTCTAGAACAATGTCGACATTTTCACCTTACCAAGAGAGGGTAAGGAGTCTCACTCGAGGCGTGCCATGACTAAAGTGTGAGGGGGTAGAATGAGGGACCAAGGGAACCACAACCTACAATTGATCTTAAATCATAGCAATCAAGCACCTAAGTGACCACACTATTATACTCACATTACCTTGGGAAATCATATAGCATATATACATATATTTAAACATTTTAAGGAACCAATATAGAACTCAACAATACATCATAGGTGAAAATTGTCTCTTTCATTACGATTCATAGAAATAAATACATAAATAAGTACAAAAGGCTCGAAGCCTGATCAATAATAACAGGAATGACCCAACCCACATATTACAGACCAACATAGCAAGGGCATATCTGCCTTTCACAACCCAGGAAGGCTACATTGATTCCTGGTTTGCTTGGTTCATCAATATCTAGTAATCGCCAACCCTTTCCCACCCTTTCTTTTTCCTTTTATCCTATGCTCCGCACCTAGATTGTCAGTTCCACTTATTTCCTGCTCGTTTGACTCTGCCTTTGGTTGACTTTTCTCTCTACTTGCTCAGTTTCTCTTGCTCTCACCCCCCCCACCTTTCCGCAATTGTCGGACTACTCTTGGTCCCTGTTCCCCCCCCCCTGGCTGTCAGCTCCCCAACTTGGTCGGTCATCCCCGCCACCTATTCCTATCTTGTCTTTTTGCAAAAACTCAAAATGAAGGCCCAAACAACATGCCTAACATGCCTTGGAACTTTCTAACATGTGTTAGCACTTGACATTTCCTGGCACATATTGACACTCCTTAGTTTTCATGCCTTTATAGATAACCTTATCTTTTTTGCGACTTGGGAAACCAACCAAGTCATTGAAAAAATTTTGTCGTGCCTAGTCCTGACACTCCCCAACACTCCTTGGCATGCATTCACACTGTTTGGCATGTGTTAGCACGCCTTTTCATTCCTTAACACGCCCTGGGACTCCTTAGCTATCATGCCCTCAAAACTACCCTTACTTTTTTTACATGGGAACCCAACAAAATCCTTCCTCAACCATAACAACAACTTTCCTATAACAACAAATTGACCAAGTTACAATTACTACAACTAAAATATGCCTTGTTCAGCTAAGAACTTCCTATAACTCTTCTTAGGCTACGCATGCATAATTTTAACTTATCCAACTTAAAAAGTTATGAAGACAAGGCTCACATCCAACTGTGGTCTTAAAATTAAACAACTAAGCATTTTTTTTTACATCTTGACATGCCATAACACCTGGAATGCCTAATAATCCCTTCGCACTATGTAGCATGTGTTAGCATCCCCTGCATTTCTTGGCATGCTTTGGCACTCCCTAGCACATCCTAACACTCCTTGACACTTAACACACCTCGTACTCGCTAGTTAACAATATCTATCACACTCTTATTCATTCATTTCCATGCGTTTCAAACTACATCTCCCTTGTGTTTCCCTGGAACTTGGCTCTAACACTCCCTAGAATGTGTTGGTGCCACATGTTGGCGCTTGGAACTTCTTGGCATGCCTTAGCACTTCACATGTCTTGGCATGCCTAAAATTCCTCGGAACTTTCTAGCATGTGTTCATACTTCCTCGCATTCCTTGGAACACCTTGTTACTCCCTAGGTGTCATGCCCTCATAGATAGCCTTACCTTTTTTGTGACTTGGAAACCCAATCAAGTCATTGACAAAAAAATGTTATGCCCAACCCAAATTCTCCCTTTGTCTGAAACTAATTTGTACACACCTTATCACAACCATAGGATTGCCTCGTGCAATTCCTATTCTAAATTTCTTCTAACACACTTCGTCCTTGGGACACTTCGAATTTGTTGACACTCCTTGGCACGCTGCACTCTTATTTGTTCATTTCCAAGCATTTTGACCTAGTTATCCCTTGTGATGCCTTGTCACTGGCTAGCATACCTTTTCACTCCCTCCTTACACACCTGGAACTTGTTGATAATTCATTTCCATGCATTTGAAATGAGTGCTCCCTTGTGTTTCTCTGGCACTGACACATCCTGGCATTCCTATCATGCCTATCATGCTTTGCACACAGTAGTGGCTTCTTGGATTGGAAGTGAAACCCTAACGACGTAAAAATATTAATAATGTTCTAAGAACCATACATAAATCTTAAAATCACAATTTTGATCTTTAGTGAGCCCTGGACATGCATGTTACTAAAGACTACTTGCACTTAGCAAGAGATGAGGTAAATCAATGAAATTGTTTTGGTAAACTTAGTACTCTCACTTGAAGGTGTACATTAGAATTAGAAAATTTTCCTAACCCATTATGTCATTGGGACACCTGGAATTCACTAGCACTCAATGACACAGTCTTATTTGTTCATTTCCATGCATTTTGACCTAGTTCTCCCTTGTGATTCCTTGACACTTTTCAACACTCCTCAACATGCATTGACACTGTCTGGAATTTGTTAACATGCCTTTTCATTCCTTGGCATGCCCTCAAACTCCTTAGCTATCATGCCCTCACAAGTACCCTTACCTTTTTTTGCAACTTGCGAACCCAACAAATCTTGCCTCGACTACAACAGCTTGACCAAGTTACAGTTACTATGAATAGACTATTCCGTGTTCACCTAATAACTTCCTATAACTCATCCTCAGCTACTCATATCGAATCTCAAATCATACAACTTAACAAGTTACGAAGACAAGGCTCACATCCAACTGTGGTCATAAAACAACTAAGCAACATAGTTTACATCTTGACATGCCATAACACTTGGCATGTCTAACATTGGCACTATGTGGCACATGTTAAAATCCCCTGCATTCCTTGGCATGCTTTGGAACTCCCTAGCACATCCTATCACTCCCTGATGCCTTTCACACCTAAAACTTTCTGACACTCCCCTTCACACTCTTATTCATTCATTTCCATGCATTTGAAACTAGTGCTCCCTCATGTTTCCCTGACAGTTGGCCCTAACACACACTAAAATGTGTTGGTGCCACACCATGGCGCCTGAAACATCTTGGAATGCCTTAGCACTTGGAATGTATTGGCATACCAAACATGCCTTGGAACTCACTAGCATGTATTAGTACTTCATGGCATTCCCTAGAAAACCTTAGTACTCCCTAGTTGTCATGCCCTCATAGATAGACTTACTATTTTTGAGACTTGGGAACCCAACCAAGTCATTGGAAAAACAATGTTGTGCCCAACCCAAAGTATCCCTTTGTCTAAAACTACATTGTTCAGACCCTTATTGTAACCATAGGCTTACCTCCTACAAGTCTTATTCTGACCTTATCCTAACATACTTTATCCTTGAGCCACTTGGAATTCATTGACACTCCTTGGCACACATTCTTATTCATTAATTTCCATACATTTTGACCTAGTTCTCCCTTGTGATGTTTTGGCACTCCCTAACATTCCTCAACATGCATTGATATTATCTAGCATGTGTTAGCAAGCCTTTTCATTCCTTGGCACGCCTTGGCAATCCTTAGCTATCATGCCCTCACAGCTACCCTTACTTTTTTTTGGGACTTGGGAACCCAACCAAGTCTTTACCGACTACAACAACTTGACCAAGTTACGACTACTACAACTAGACTATGCCATGTTCACCTAAGAACTGACTACAACTCATCTTAGGCTATTGTGAATATATTATTGGACCATTACAATGTTTTATAGTATTATCCTTCCCTTTGCGAAACCCCCTTTTCTCTTATGGGATAATTTTTCTTAAGTGAAATTTCAAATGGTTGCTAGTAATTTTTGTCAAGACCTTATATGAAATATTGCACAATGACACTAAATGACGCGTATCAAAGCCAACGAGATCCATTTATTTTGGTAATAGTGCAAGAAAGGATATGTTTATCACCTCATCTGCAGATGCCCCATTTATTATGATATTCAAGGGATGTTCTATTGTCTTTATCAAGAGTTGTATGGGTCGTTGTCTACATTATTTCAATACATATCTAGCTCTTTTTATGAGGGAGGTATTTAAATTTATTTATTACATAATTGAGAGAAGAGTTGCATGGGTGGAGAAAAAGTAATAAGAAAGAGTGCCCAAACTTACAAAAATAATTTTCGTTTTTAACTTTATGGCCATTCCACTATTTCCATCTATTTGGCTACCTTGAATATATTCTTGGACCATTACAATGTTTTATAGGATTATACTTCCCTTTAGAAAATCCCATTTTCTCTTATGGGATAATTTTTATTGTGTGGAATTTTAAGTGGTTGCTAATGATTTTTGTCGAGAACTTATATGAAATATTACACAATGACACTGAGTGACACTTACCAAAACCAACATGATTCATTTATTTTTGGTTTAGTGCAAGAAAGGATGTGTTTAGGGGATGGAAACGAGGAAGATATCTACTCACGATTGCTTGATGCTATCTATAGAAGTGTCCCATGAAACCATTTGAGCTTCAACCTTTATATTGTTCCGTGCTCTTTGATGCTTCCCATGGTTCTGCCTTGAAGATTGAAACCAACAACTTTTGGTTATCCTCATTCAATATGACCCTTGTAATGTCCCCTATTTGGATAATTTGCAAAGCCTTGGTCTGAATTTCTTACAATATATACACTTCATGTTGAGATCGAGCTTGTAGTGCTCTCCCATATAGTAGTAGATAATCAATAGATCACTCATAAAGAAAAGGTCTCTCTAGCCCTAATGCATAAATAGTGAACCCTTGATACAAATATTTTGTTTGCTTAAAAAACCCAATTGTGTCAATGTAGAACATTGTGTACATAAGATAGAATAAAATGATAGTACCCACATAAATGCTTTAAATAACCTCACATTAGCCACGAGTGTGAGACGGGGGTTGAATGTGCAACACTATTAAAGTTAAATCATGTTTAATTTCCTTTTACATCATGAGGTTGTTCTCTAGTAAGGTTGATGCATCATCACAAGGGAGCATGACACATCTTTGTGGGGGAGAGATTAAAGTTGTAACACAATTCAAGTGATATAAACCTCCAACGTAAATGTCATTATCATATGCTTCTGTCATGTTGTTAGAGAGGTCATTTACAGACAATACATTCAATTTACTTGGACTTCATCTTTTCATGGCCTCAAATCTAAGATGGATTTGTACTAGGTACACTTCATGCAAATGAGAGGGGGTGTTATTGTTTAACCCACATACACACCAAAGGATTGGATGTTTCTCTTAGATTCCCCTTGTTGCATTTGAAGTGGGTTTACATTAGCATCATGTTGAAACTAATCATCATGATCTTCCTCTTCTCAATAACATCTACTAGATTTTCCATATACATGAGATAGAGTTAGAGGGTCACCTCATATGTAGAAGCCCAATTTATTATGAGATTCAAGGGACATTATGTTGTCTCTATCAAGATTTGGATGGTTGATTGTGTACATTCTTTCAATACATGTCTAGCTCGTTTTATGAGGGGGGGTCCTTGGATTTAGATCTTTATATATATAAGGCCTTATGTGCCATTCCCCATTTGAACTCTCTTAAGGGGGTCACCTCCTTCCATGTTGCCTTGCCTACTTAGGGCCACAATTGACAAATCAAGATTAAAACTTATTCAACTATCAAATTGGTGAGGTCTCATACCTCATCTTGGCCCTCAATGGTACGTATCTCTTCAAAGAGAGTTTAGAGGATTTCCCATTGAAAATTGTGGGTTGGATGTCATAGGACATGTTACCCCACTTTATATATCGTTTTTAGAGAAAATTTATAAATTTTCATTGTCATCTTAGGCTCTGCGATTATTTTCACATTGATCATTTTCCAACTGAGGTATATACATCTATATGCAACTCATGGATTTATCATTGGTTTGATGATGCCTTTCCTTGGCTATCTAGGACCCTAGTTGTAGGAAGAGGTTGCTTTAGCTACCACATTTAGCTTGATATATATGATCCATGTGTATATGATATATTCAACGTGTATTATTTTTGTTGTGATCACTTAAGCAATATATTCTAACTCTCGATGCTTTGGCAGTAAATTCTAAGTTGGATTGGCCCATGGTGTTTCATAATTTTACTCAAAGAAGTGTGTCATCTTGATGGTTTGGGAATATACTTGGTGATTTGAATAGGTGCTACACATCAATATTATTGTACCCTTATTTCCCTTAGTCAAATTTTATCCCATGTCATTCTATAGGATATTCATTCATTTTCCTCAAGTGGCACCTTTATGATTAAGCATTCATAGATTTGTGGAGTTGTTCAAAACTGATGAAAGCCTCATTCCCTAAGTCCTAGATATAAGAAAAAGGTGAAGAAAGGAAAATAAGGCCCAATGAATGTTAACCTATGATAATGAAACCCAAGATCTCAAAATGAAAACTGCAACTATTTCTAATTGTTTCCTTTGAACACTAAATGAGTGGTGTGATGAAGGAGGTATCCCGAGCAGAAGTCAACTAGCCTAAGATGAATTTCAAATTATTAAAATATAATAGTGAGAAAGTATGGCCTTTGGGTAACATCTTGGGCAATAAGCCACATTATCTAGGTCAAAAGGACATCCTTGAATCCCATTTATTTCTATTTCTGCCAACATCAATCTAATAGAATAATGGTAAAGCATAGATTTTATGATATAAAATAAGTTTGGGTTGGAGAGCCATGCTAACTTCATGGAGGCTTGAAAAGTCAAATGGAATGCAAGTGGGCCAATGTTTCATTTATCTTCAATGTTTATGTAATAAAATTTTGTTGTGAGGGATATAACACAAAGTAAAGGAGAGAGGATTGGAGTAGGGTTGAACAACAAATGAAGCACATAGGCATTGAGAAGAACGCCTTGGAGTGAGGAGCTTCCCTTTCATTGACAATGATTATGTTTACAAAGCTCATCAAATGCACAGATGAGGGTCGCATTCTAAGTGTCGGGGGGAGGGAAAGTAATTAACACCCTTGGGTGGCTCTAATGTGGAGGGTTAGACATAATCCACATTAGGTGTGAGTGTGGATCAACACAATATCACTAATTTACTATTCCATTGATTATTCTCCACAGATGGGCTAAGCGTCTTGTAGCCTTGAGGGTTAGTTTCAATAGCCATGAGTAGGATGTGAGATCTCTCTCCTCATTTTGGTGAGGTCAGAGGTTCAATTCCCTTGGTCTTCTAGGGGCAAGATGCTTGGAACTTGGGCAGTGATGGTCTACCTAAGTTAACATCCATCAATGGTGGTGAAGTCTATGGAATTTTCCCCATGCAAATAATATATATATAATACAGGTCACACATAACATGGGTTCTTTACTTGTGGTTTCACCCGATTGACACAAGCATTTATGTCACACAAGGATCGACCTACTTTGTTGGAAGATTGTTGTTGAAGGAAAAGCATAGGAACTTGGTGGAGAAGAAACAAAGCTCCTTGTCATTGGAGGGTCATATTTTGATCACATGAAGGACAATTAATGCTTGTGGGAGTATTTGGCATTAGGATGCAATGTTAGAGGTCTCATTTGTATGAGAGCTCAATGACTTCTTACTGAGAGAAGAGATGCATGCAATAGTGTAGGCATGACATAAACATGACCAAATAACTTAATTGTGAAAACTCTAAGATATAATGTAATACACACCCTTTATAAACAAAATAAATAAATAATTATTAATTTCAATATAAATATATTAGTATTCTAATTCGATTTTCATTAAATCCTTAAATTTATCGACATATATTATTAATTACACCAGACATATTTTAAAATGAGATAAATTATCATATATGACTAGGCATATAGAAGTAATTTATCCCTAAAAAAAATAATTAAAAATTAGAATTTTATCCTTCAAAAAATAAAAATAAAATTAAAAAATCAAAATAATTTGACTTAGACTCAGGGCTTGAGGCGATGCGGCGGAGAGAACCTAAGACGTTTGCGAGGCTAGGGTTTCGAAGATCAGGATAGCAGAACTTCGGAGGCGAGGAAAGGAGGCTCGGGAAGAGCGAGGAGGGCTCAATCAATCGCGGGAAAAGACTAGCATGGGTAAAAAGAAAGGCGGAAGGGAGAAAGAAACCGGGTGGGGCTGAAAGGAACCATGGATGGAAATCAGGGGAGGGGAGAGATCCCCTCCAAAAACATGGTATCTGGCGAAACCAGTGGAGGAGGGTCGCAAGGAATGCAGAAGGAGAATGACAAAAACACACCAGTCTTGGGAAGCCGATGGCAAGCAAGAATGGGGGGCAGATGCTTACCCAGGGCACATAAAAAATCGAGGTACGTTATCCCTAACAATAAACTGGAAGATTATCGCTGCTATATGAAGGATCATGCATTGATCTGTAAGTTTATAGGCTTTTGGCCCTCTGAAAAGGATCTATCGAAATGGATTCAACTAAGATGGAAGCCAAAAGGACATATAGATCTGAAACTAGGTGCAAAGGGTTTTTTTACAGTCATTTTTGCAAACCTCGAAGACAAAGATAGAATATTTGAGGAAGGACCATACTTCATGAACAATGCTGGTCTATTTATGAGGCACTGGGAAGATAGATACAACCCAGATGCGGAGAAGTTATTGGCAGCACCCATATGGGTCAGATTGTTTGGGTTACCAACGGAATTTTGGGACCCTGAGGTACTGGAGGGGATTGGGAACTCGATCGGGGCTTTTGTCAAAGTGGCAGAATCGACCAAAAGAGGAAAATACACATCATATGCAAGGACATGTGTGTACATGAACATAGCAGAACCTCTGCCGGAGTATATAGAGGTGGAATACCATGAAGAAATGTGGTAGCAGCCAATAGATTATGAACACATCCCCTTTAGATGCCGCAGGTGCCATGAGTACGGACATCTCTTCAGACAATGCCCACAAAACAGAGAAGGGGAGGCAACAAGAATCCTGGACGAGGAGAGCAGGAAAGCAGAAGGGTCAGACATAGGAGAAAGGGGTTTCAAAGAATTTCAGAGAAGACAAAAACCAAGATCAGAAGGGGCACGAGGGCAACCAAAAAAAAAAGAATATACCGGCTGAAAATCAAAATAAGTTCCAGGTCCTTCAGGATGAGGAAGAGGAAATGGGTGATGGGAAAAGGATGGAGGAAGAAAACGAGAATGTTCCAATGGAAATCATAACTGAGACCACAGGTAAAAATATAAGCCAGAACAGAGAAACAGAAGTAGAGATGGGAGGAAGCCAGGAGAACACAGTGGAACAAATGATGAAGGGATCAGAGAATTGAAAAGAAAATGGGTCGGAAGAGGAGAGAATAATGAAGAAGTTGCTCCAAGAGTGGAAGAACCTAGATGAAAGATTCATCCCAGAATCGCAGAAAAAACAATATAAGGAAGCATTCCAAAAATACAAGGAGAAGACAGGCTGTATGTTAGAGACCGGAGCAGATCAAACAGGATCTCAAGGAACTCAAAACCTGGGAATGGACGGCAGTGGAAAAGGAGGCAGAAAGAGAGGAAGGCAAACATTAAACGAGATGATTCAAGTAGTGGGAGAAACTCTAGTTAATTCAAGAAGAGTGATACCTCTGTCAAGAGGTATTTCAACAACCTTCAAAACGTTATAAATGATCATTACAAGTTGGAATATTAGGGGACTCAATAGTAAGGGCAAGCAGAGATATCTGAAATAAATATTGAAGAAGGACAAACCTAGCATAATGCTAATTCAGGAAACAAAAATGGATCAGCAACAGTTACAAGAAATTATGAAAAGGATGAGACCTGAATATGAAATAATGGCTCAAGATGCAAATGGTTCGGCAGGTGTTCTAGCAATTTTATGGAATCCTGAAGAGGTAATTTTTGAAAACTGGATTAGCCTCCCTAGGATTCTTTCAGGATTGTTTAGGTTAACAAGAATGGAGGAAAGAATTCTCATCTCCGGGGTTTACGGCCCCCATTCACCTAGAGACCGGAAGGAATTCCTTAAGAATGTGCAGGAAATAAGAAGAATTATGCCCGGTAACTTATGGATAATCGGAGGAGATTTTAACTTGATTCGGGAGTTAGGTGAGAAGAAAGGAGGGATAAGGCGAACGGATCAGAGCATGGAGGATTTTAATGAGCTAATAATAGAACAGAGATTAGTTGATACTCCTACAACTAACGGTGTCTTCACCTGGAATAATAGGAGGGGTGGAAGAAACCAGATAGCTTCGAGGTTAGACAAGTTTCTCTTATCTGAACAAATTCTGAACCGAGATGTATTTATAGAAACAAAAATCCTCCCTGGTCTAGGTTCAGACCACTAGCAGATTCGATTAGAAATCGATATAAAGAAAAACAATGGAAAGAAACCTTTCCGTTTTGAGGCTTTTTGGCTCAGAAATCCTGAGTTCTTACACAAAGTGGAAGAATGGTGGACTCAAAGTAGAGTTAAAGGGAAAGGGAAAATGCATACCATTCAATTGAAGCTCAAGGAAATTAAAAGTAAAATTAGAAAGTGGAATAGAGAGGAATTCGGGCATATAATGGAGGAAAAGCAAAAATTAGAGCAAGAAATGGAGGATATCCAGCAGCAGATAATCTGGGAAGGAAGGGATGAGGAACGGAGTAAAGAGGAGGGCATAATAATTAATCAGCTGGAAGAAAGAAGAAAGCAAGAGGAGATTATGTGGAGACAAAATTCAAGAATACAGTGGTTGCGCGAAGGAGAAAGGAATACAAAATTTTTCCACCAAGCGATGATACAAAACAGACAAAGGAACCGAATTTTCTCAATTAAAAACACGGAGGGGGAAAGGGTAATTGAGCAGGAAGAAATAGAAAAAGTCCTAGTGGAGTATTATAAAGAAATCCTCACTGAACCGCAAGAGGCACGGGGAGAAGCAATTGATCAGATCTACAAGGAGATACCAAAAATCATAACAGTGGAACAGAATAAGGCCTTGATGAGAGCGACTACTATGGAAGAGGTTGAGGAGGTGGTCATGAATATGAAAAAAGGCAAGGCTCCTGGGCCCGATGGATTCACAATAGAATTCTACCAGGCAGGATGGCACTTCTTGGGACAGGAAATCATGGAAGCTGTCGAGGAATCAAGATTGAAGAAAAAGATTTGGCCAGGTATTAATTCGACCTTTCTAACCTTGATCCCTAAAAGTAAAAAATCAGAGGATGCTCAAGGATTTCACCCAATAGCTTTATGTAATGTTATTTATAAGATCATAGCCACCCTGATTGCAAAAAGATTAAAACCTTTACTTCCGAGTATCATATCACTAGAACAAACTGGCTTTGTTGAGGGGCGACAAATCCTGGATGGTCTAGTCGTTACTCAGGAGATGATTCACTCCCTAAATCAAAAGAAACAGAGGGGAATGATGATAAAAGTAGATCTTTCAAAAGCATATGATCGCCTGAGCTGGAGATACCTCAGAATGGTGCTTGAAGCTTATAGTTTCGAAAAGAGATGGATCGAATGGATATATAGTATGATCTCAACCCCCATCTTCTCAATTCTGGTAAATGGTATCCCAACGAATACTTTTAATGGAACAAGGGGTATAAGACAAGGAGACCCTATTTCTCCCTTTCTTTTTATACTGGCAGCTGAAGGGCTTGGAAGAATCATTAAAAGAGAACTCAGGGAAAAGAGAATAAAAGGCCTAAAACCTTGGGGAAACAATCTGGCAATAACGCATCAACAATTTGTTGATGACATAATGTTATTCGGAGAAGTAACTATCAAAGAGGTAAGGATGATCAAGAAAGTGCTAGAAATCTTCATGAAGGCCTCAGGCATGGAGGTTAATAAGGAAAAATTATGTACATTTATTTTTAACACCCTTGAGGCCATCAAAGCTCATCTAACTAGAACTTTGGGCTTCAGACAGGGGGACCTTCCTACCAAGTACTTAGGGAACCAGCTGGATATACACCCCACCCGGATGAAAAATTGGCAGGAGGTGATAGATAAAATAAAGAAGCATCTGACAAGCTGGTCTTTCAGGTCCTTGAACATAGCTAGTCGAATTGTGTTGCTAAAGTTTGTCCTGCAGTCGATTCCTATCTATCATTTGTCCATCAGAGCAACATCCAAAGGAGTGTGCACAAAGTTGAAAGAAATATTTGGAAAGTTTGTCTGGGGAGGACCTAAACAACAAAGGAAATGGGCCTTAGTTTCATGGAAAAACTTGGTAAAAAGAAAGGAGGAGGGAGGACTGGGTATAAGGGACCCTGAAATGCTAAACAAGATTCTAGGTGCCAAATTATGGTGGAGATGGCTACAAGGAGGAAAGGATGTTTGGAAAAAAATATGGGAACTAAAATATAACATGCCGGAATCAACAGTAGGTAAACTAAGAATTGAGGAAGTACCAAAAGGGTCCTCTATATGGGATTTAGCAAGTCAGAATCGAGATGTGGTCAATAAACATGCTTTTTGGGAGATTTGTGGAGGAGGCAATGCCAAATTTTGGGAGGATGGATGGCAGCAGAAAGATAAAATGGCAGAGATTCAGACCCTACAAGAGATCAAACAAAAATCGAAGATGGCAGGTATGGAATATTTTAAAGACTACTGGAAAAATGAAGAGACCAGTGGAATATGGAGGACCTGGAGGAAACCAAAGGAATGGTTTGAAAACATACCCCAAGAGATGGAGAAAAATTACACTAAGGAAGTAGAATTGAGAAAGATTAAGACTAGACCAGGAATGGACATCCTTAGATGGGGAAGATCAATGAAAGGGACTTTCACAGTGAAGGAAGCCTACTACTTGACAACAAACCAGGAAAGGGAAGATGGAGCTATGGACTGGAGAATAATTTGGGAAGGAAAGTGGTGGCCGAAAATTACAATCTTCGCATGGCTGGTCAGCAAAGGACGGATCCTAACCTGGGATAAAATCCAGAAGAGAGGATATTATGGACCATCAAAGTGTAGCCTATGCAATAGAGAAGAGGAAAATCAAGAGCATCTCTTAAATAAATGCCCTTATGTAGGAAGTGTATGGGAAAAGATTGGATCGCTCTTCGGGAAGACAATGAGAGACCCCAGCAGCATTCCGAACACCATAATGCAATGGGGAAAAGGACAATTTCATAGTCAGGTAGTAAGAAGGATCTGGAACTTATCGATAGGTTTTGTGATTTGGTTTCTCTGGAAAGAACGTAACAGGAGGATTTTCAGGGGGCAAAACAATCAACCTGAAAGAACTTGGGAGGAGGTGTGTAAATCGATCAAGGAAACTATTCTATCAGAGACATGGGAGGAGGAAGACTGGAAAATGAGCCAAGAAGAAGGAAGAATAGTGGCCAAACTAAATATGGAATTCAGCATGATCTACCCCAGAAAAGAAAAGAAAAGTAATCCTCAAGCTCAAAGCCCCAACCAATTCAGATACCCTGGCGAACATTTCATAAAACTGAACTTTGACGGAGCGTCGAAGGGTAATCCAGGTCCAGCAGGCCTAGGTGGTATCTTTAGAGACGACAAAGGTAAAACAAGGTGGGTATTCGCGGAATGGGGAGGAGAGATGATGAACAATGAGGCAGAACTTTGGGTGGTTCACCAAGGTTTGAGAATAGTAGTAAGGAACAGATATATGAACCTAGAGATAGAAGGGGATTCGCAGATCACAATAGGGATGCTGAGAAAACTAAAGGATGGAAAGAGCTGGGAGAAAGTTGCAAAAAGCTGGAGGACAGCGGGCATTATTCAAGATATAGCGGTATTGCTAAATAGAATAGATTATAAAATAATTAACCATGAAAGACGTAATGGAAACAAGGCTACGGACCTCTTGGCTAATTGGGGGAGTAAAGAGGCGACCAACAATTTGGACAGAAACTGGCTATCATTAGAAGCAGATCACAATTGGGAAGGTCTTAAAAATATAATTACTCAAGACCATCATGAAGCAACCACAGTCTGAAAGAACGAGGATAAGACACCCGATCGGGTTGAGTAAGGTGGCAGGTAGAGAAATTAAGAGGCGACGGTGTGCAAGGACGGACAGCGCAGCCAGGTCTCAAGGTATGATGGACACAGGCAACTGGAGCGGTGAGACAGATCCCAGATCGGAGCGAAAGGACAACAGGGTACCGAGGAATGACGGTGGAGGTGTCAGGAGGTCAGACTCAGGACAGGGAAATGATTGCGAGGAGACGTGGGACAGCAGAGCGGACAGGGAGGTGGAGCTTAAGTGCATGAAGAAGGGAGGCATAAGGGAGGTAGGGTGGCGAAGAGGGACGAGAGAAATTGCATGCAGGAAAACCGGAGAGAGAGGAGGTAAGCGGCAGAATATAGCCAGGAGAGAGCATAGTTTAGGAAGCAGAGCTGAAAGAACAGGGACGCACAGGCCGAAGCCAAAAAATGAGGGAAGAATGGTAGCGGAAGGGAGAAGGGCGCAAGGGAGATGGATGCGAAGCAGAGCTGGAGATGGGGACCAGAGCCGAGGGGGCCAGGATGTGAAAGGCAAAGGGAAATTGGAGGAGGGCCCTGAGCAATTTTATATTCCTATACACGATGTTTCTGAAGACGATAGTGAAGACTACGAAGCTGAATTTGAACCGACAGCGGAGGGGAATGTTAACTACGGTCGAAATGAGAAGAGTATAGGGAACAGAGCCACGAAAAGAGGCCGG
Source organism: Pinus taeda (assembly GCA_000404065.3). Classification (NCBI taxonomy): domain Eukaryota; kingdom Viridiplantae; phylum Streptophyta; class Pinopsida; order Pinales; family Pinaceae; genus Pinus; species Pinus taeda. The sequence goes on from APFE031757839.1 coordinate 135,692, forward strand.
GAGGAAGATGAAGGTAGACAGGAGCCGGGTGATGAGGCAGGGAGAGGCAGGCGAAGGCGAGGGCGAGGTCGCTGAGGAAGGGGAGCCCAGAGCAGGCAAGGAATAGCTGACGGGAGAAGCAGGAGGGGTCGCCGCTGTCGCGAAGGTACAATGGAAGACGGGAGACCAGTGCGGGAGCGGAAGGAAGACAGGGGAGGAGGACTATAGAGACAAGCTTTCAGGCAGCAAAGAGAGCCTATAATGAGAGAACAAACCCGAAAATCAGAAGAATAATAGAGCATTGGGAGGAAGTGGCCATTCAGGCACAGTCAGAGGAAGAAATGGAGGACTGGATGCATCTTATGCCGGATCCAGGCCATACCCGAGGTCGAATGACTCTATATAAGCAATCCCTGCACCTTTATTGGGTCATGAAAAGACTTATGGCCAAAGCCATGGAACAGATAGCCTTAGAAATGGCTGAACTGTCACAGGGAATACCAAACCTAAAGAAAGAGCTGAAGAACATCCTAATCACCTTGCTCATGCAAGACAAGAGGCTGGAGGATCTTCAGTAGCAGCTAGAGGCGAGTGACTTGGTGATCAAGAAGGAAAAGGAGCAGCATGAGGACGCTGGGACTCAATGAAGAAAGGCATGTTTGCAGATTTAGATAGAAAATGCAAATTTTAGTTTTTCTTTAGATATGTATAGGACTTATGATAAGACTTACTTGCAGCTAGATGTCAATAGTAAAAGTTACAAGGTGAATGTTTACAAAGCCTGGAAAGACAGTATGAAAACTTTTTATTTTTGGTTAGCAGTCAAAAACTATAGATGGTCAATATACCTGGTTTCCCCTCGGGGCAGGTTGAGACCACCTTAAGATTGTAATGGTTTTCATTTTTGATAATAGAAATTGGTAACTCCCCAGCTTACAAAAAAAAAAAATTGACTTAACTCCACCTCTATTTACAACATTTCACAACCATTATCTAACCATGTGTTACCTTGCATAATCGATAAAGGTGGGAAACAAACATTTGAAAACCATCACCTGACCACCCATTACCTTCGTGCACAATCCGCTAAGAGACGGAAACAACGTGGTTTCAGCTAAGAGACGGAAACAAAGTGGTTTCAAATTTAAAACACAACTTTTCAATCATACCACCTCCACGCATAATTGATAATGATGGGAAACAAAACATTTGAAAACCACCATGCCTTCCCTCCGTGCACAATTAACTAAGGGAGGGAAACAAAGTGATTTCAAATTTACAACACGACTCTTCTATGAGACCACCTCCACCCATAATCAATAAAGGTGGGAAACAAAACACAAAACATTTGAAAACCACGATGCATTACTTCCGTGCACAATCAGCTAAGGGAGGGAAATAGAGTCGACGAAGAAGAAATACAGAGAGGCTTGGCTTCTCTCATTTCTTACCCTGATTATAGAAGACATTGTCAGTAGTTTAATAGAGTTTTGGTTCTGCTCGTTACCCACAACCAACTTCTGAAATCAAACCCTGATACCATCTCCACAACTAGCTTCTGAAATCAAATCCTGATACCATCTCCATATCTACCATTGCTTCACTCAATACATGACCCAGGCACAGGGCTTCTATGGATGTATGCATCTACCTTTTTGAATTTGAATTCACGAGAATGAGGGCGTGCTTTTGAGGTTAGGGTTTATTTTTTCTTATCTGCATGCAGGAACAAGACGAAATTACTAACTTTTGTGATCTGGACGTGCTGTAAAACGAGAAGGCAGATAGAGAAACTATGGGCAATGCTAATTCTATTTCAAGAATTCAGAAGATGATGTAGGATATGGGAGCCCACAATTTCTGTTTGAAGGACATGTACCATCAAGTTTTTTGGTGCTCTCATCAACTTCTGCTGCTACAGGTGAGATGGACATCGTATGTTACGAGATCCTAGCAGGGAGCCTTTGAAGTTGTTTCTGGAAATGTCAAGCTTCCGGAGGAGTGAACAGTTATGCAAGGCGGTGGAACCTCTCCCCCCAAGTGATTAGCCCCAATTGACAGAAAATTGAGCATGCTTAATTTGCTAATTTCTGGGGGTATTCTCCCTGTCAATTGATTGTTGGAGGCTGAGATATTGACCAGGTTCGAACAATTGAACAGTGTCGGAGGAATGGAACCTGAAAGTTTATTGGCATGGATGGTAAGCATTTGTAATCTAGAGAGAAACCCGAGGCTTTCAGGGATGGGTTCTGACAGATGATTACTATATAGTGTGAGAATCGTAAGATTAGAGCAGTTCCCCAAACTTTCAGGAATCTGTCGTGTCAATTGTTAATAAAGAGGTTCAAATTTTCTAAGGATGGACTGGATCCGAGCCGGGATGGTATGCTTCCAGTTAGCAGGTTGTTTAAGAGTTCCAATCTAACCAAAAAGTTGCATCGAGAAAGACTGTGTGGAATGTGCTCCCACATAAATTGTTTTTGTAGAGCAGCAACACTTGTAGCTGAGAAAGTGCACCAAATTCCTCTAGAATGGAGCTTGTGATGTTGTTTTTATACACATCAATCTCAAGAAGGCTTTTGCAGGAGCTGAGCGTGGAAGGAATAGCCCGTCAAGGTATTATTGAATAAATGCAGGTATTGCAGACTTTGGAGGCGCCCTAGCTCCAGAGGTATGAAGCATTGGAGGTGATTATTTGACAGATCTAAGGCTTCTAACTCACTACACATTTTGAAGGAAGGAGGTATGTTTCCCATGAGATAATTATTGCAAGCAACAAAAAAACTCAATTTAACTAAATTGCCAATGTTCTCGGGAATCCTACCCGTAAGATTATTGAATGAAAAACTTACAATGGTTAAAGATAAGGGGTAAGAATAAGCCATCCTTACCCTAAATGATTAACCCAACCATAAACTTCTAGCCTTCAGCGAATAGAAAATGCCTAACCAAATAAAAGCAGAACGATATGGCAAGAAAACAAAGGTCAATATCGTTTTTTTACGCCATAAAAATGATGCATTTTTAGCTATTTAATAGACAACCAAAAGCATGGCACTAGGCATAAAACCCTTGGAAAGGCTATCCTAGGCATGTTAAAGTACACTTGCATGGGTTTCAAAAGTACAATCACTCTTTTGTTGCAAGAATTCATAATAACTCACACGAACAATGTTTGTTAAACTAGTCTAACTTGTTTAGTTTTTCTATTAAGCTCCACGATATATATGTTATATAGATGATAATTTAATATATATGCATTTAAAAGGAAAACTCATTTTTCTAATTGAATGTCATTCAACTAGACACTTTCAGAATAGAAAGCCTCTGAAGTTATTTGTGTGGTGATTTGTGTGGTTTTTATATATATAAAAGTGTGTCTCCCTATTTCATGTTTGATGGTTGAGGTACATGGAGAAGAGTTGACGAGGCCTTGAATAGACCAACCTATTTTTCTTGCGGCACCTAGAGTGATTCTTGAATATTGTCTTGATGTATTCATAAGTTAGTCTGTAAATATAGTTGGAAGAGAACAAAATTGAATAGAATGTGACGCAAGGTTTAATGGAGTGTTATTATGTTTGGAATAGAGTGTAATGCACTGTAATGTATGACAAAGCTATGGATGTGGAAATAGAGCTTCGCAAATCCAGTGTTGCTTGCCCCGATCTTATTACTTTTCCTTCACGTGCATCTGCAAATCTGGAGACTCACCAACAAAAGTTTCAAAAAAAGAGATCCTATGTAACATTGTCCAGAACTCAAAAAATATATACCTATTTGTTTGGAAAAGATCTGTTTATTTCCCAAAACAAAATGAAAAGAAGCTGACCATTACACAATTTAATTCAACATCCAAAATGAATGGTACCAATAGAATCTACTTTAGCACTCATAGGTTGGTTATGGATGGATTCCCCTTGCCATTGTTGACAATGTAGTCAGTTAGAACCTTTGTATATGGCCTTGTGTTAATGATTTCATCAACATCAATCCCTGCTACATAATTTCCCAAAGGGTGAGGATTCAGATCGAGGAGATCAGATATGTGATTCTTACTACATATCAATGATTGGTTAATGGTTCTTGGTTCTCAGACAGTTTATTTGATCTAGCAAATCTGCGACTGATTTCTTCTAGTATAGCTGCATGGTTTCTCCAACACTTTGGTCATGTCATTACTATCATCAGAATTGAGGTTGTCAAATTTGGCTGCGAATTTGAGATGCAACACTGGACTTGGATACACATCGAAAGCTCGACCTTTTTCTATTTGAAGCCTCATAGCTCTTGACACAGGTGGATCTGCTACATGATTGTGTGTCAGTAGTCTGTAGAGAACATTCACCTTCGATATCCTAGAATTTGTTCCTTCAAACTACGATCAGTTTTCAGATCCTTGTTTTGCTATGAACACATTTTGCTACATCAGGTATGCTCATCGCTTATGACTTTGTTGCGGGTGACAAGTGTGTTTGAAGGTGAGGTAGAGGTGGCTTGAGCAGAGTAACATCAAAATAATTGTGTTGAATTTATGTTGATTCCAACTTCCAGAAATATCTTGAAATTTGACTGTAAAGAGATCCAATAATTGACCCCTCTCTCTTATACTTCAAATTTAAGGATATTCTCAGAATCTGTAATAAGCATAAGGATGCCCAGAAATTTACATGTAATTCAGTCATATGTTAATTATTAATTTACAAAATTCTTGTACAAAGTTTGTGCAATTTTTGGATTAATGAATTTGGTATATTTTATTTCCAGTGTTATGAGTTCAATGTCTCTGCATTAATGTGCCAACGTATGGTGTTAATTTCATAATACATATTATCCATTTAGCCTGTCAATTGTAAGAAAAATTGGGCCGGATCCCATCCAAATGGAAGTGCAACATTAAAGTATTGTGTTTTATGGAATAGGGAAAAGGAATTATGTTCGAGGTCGAGTTTGGGGGAACTTTTCTCTGTACGGCGAGCAATTAATCTAAATTGATGATGTAAATTCTACCTATTTCATCGTTTATATGGAACCAATGGTGAAGCCTCTGTCCAACACATCACTCATTTAAAATTGAGTTCAACATTGATGCATATCGACTTGATTCATTGAAACAAAAGTAGAAATTAGTATCCAATGAGTATATACAATTGTAATTGAGGATGAAGTCTGTACAAGAATTTGTGTTGATTGGAATTGATGGTAAAAGCAACTTAGTAGGTTATAGACACAAAACCATGGTTGTAGCATGTGTGCATCAAATCTTCACAGACTATGATTATAGAGCTATAGAAATTGGTTGCAGAGACAAATGATTTATGGTTCGAAGGTTATTTAAAAATTTCAGGGCAAACACCAAATATCTCTATCACAAAGACGAGTTGGCTCTCAATTCTTGTGGTCATGGGCTTGAAATTTTATTCCTCATGGAATGAGATATAAAACCCTCTTGCCATATGTTATAAAGAATATAAAACCTATAAAATTTGGAATTGGCCTTCTATCCTTTATCCAGAAATAATGAATCAATGATTGATCCTTACAATGTAGATGGGTTTGAGAAGTAGAGTGCAATCAATCACCTTAAGACCAATCTAGTGTGGTTTTGGAACCTGAACTCAGTCTTCATAGAAGACAAAATCTGATGTGACTTCTAGAATTTATTGAAATTATTACTAATGTGTAATGGTTTTCATTGAATGAACTCATCGGAGCATTTTTAAGGCTCCACATTATTGCATTGAAATAAATCTAATTGCACTTTCTAAAACAAATTCTCAACGACTGGATCTATATCTCTATTCATTACTTCATTGTGCAATCATATGGGTTGAGGTGTGTTCATATCTCACGGATATGTCTAGGTATAGATGATATACTCACTTCCTAATCTGAATGAGCTCAATATACATGCAAATCAATGTGATGCTAATTGGCCCAACACCAAACATTTGCATAATGTTTGAATTGTTTTAATGCTTGGTTGTAATTGGGAAAGTATATAGTGCATTCAAGAAATTGCGCTGCCACAAATGTTTGAACTCTAGCATACAACATCTATAGCCATTCAATATGTCTAGTAAGATAATTGCACCCTCATAGTTTGAAGTCATTTTGATTTTCACGGCTCAAAAGTAACTCCAGGTTTATTAGGCGTCCACGTTCTAGTTGGCACTTGGGAGGGTACCTACTACTGATAATCTTTTATCTGCATGGTTTATTCGTTGTGCCTAATGGGTGGTTTTGTAATCACTTATTAATCCCTAAATGTCCACTTGGCTTTGAATATTCACCAATCAATAATGGGTTGACAGTGAATTAATTTGGTGTTTGACTGAAAATTAAATATATTTTTCAATTTATACATTATAAAAAAATTAATTTACTTTTTGAAAATATTTTTATTTTATTGCTCGAAATGGCTTGAATATTATTTTGTAATCACTGCAATCCTAATAAAGGTGCAAATTGCAGTTACCACACTTTCCATCGATCATTTGAATCATATTGATTTACATATTTATTATGAAGTTTTATTTTATTAAGTGTGGGGGTGTTTTAATTGACGTTGTGAGAAACCTGTACGAAGAATTCTTGAATTATCCGGGCATTGCCTACGCAATTTGGGTCGTTTCAATCAATCAAAGAGATGGTTTGATAAGACAATTGATTTCAAAAAGTTTCTTTCTATGTCAAGAACTCTTTCACAACATCATACGCCTGATGCTCCGGCTCTGCCACTGCATGTGGAGAATGGCGACACCGTTAAATTAAATCAAATAGATGTCATTTAATCTGGTAAAAGAGCATATGGCAGATGTTATAGGGAGATGAAATGGGTAGAATAAACTAGAAAGTGAACTAATTAAAAAAGAATTCCTATCGGCATAAATATTGCAAAACAAAAGGAATAATTTAAGAAGTGTTTTATTTTTTTCTCATATTAATTTTTGAAAGAGCACTAATCTAAACACGATTATGATCATTTCAATATTTAGTTGGATTTCCAAATGTAACAATGTGGTTTTTTGATCCAACATTCAAACTATTAATATTTGAACATACAAAATTAAAATTTAATGCAAGATTCAGAAAAACATTGGGATGCCTAGTATCTGAGTGAGAAAGGATGGTTAGTTGATCTGTCCATCCACTTACTATGAGGTGATGATGCTCGTTAGTATAAGCTGGCTAGAAAAACATTGGGATCCCTATAAGTTGATACCACAAAGTAGTCAGTTATAATCATAGTAAATCATGAGATGACTTTACGTTAAAAAAAATAGAGTTGTACAGAATTCATAAGGTCCGGGTGATAAGAGTGCAGACGATCAAGCTGTGTGGTGTTGAGGTTTTGGGAGATAGTTGCACTGCGTTTTACAATTGCATATTTATGGGATATCAGGACACCTTGTTAGACAACAGTGGGAGACATTATTTTCAAAACTATGACATTGAGGGTGTTGTCGACTTAGTATGTGGCAACGGAAAATCTTTCTATCAGGCAATGGAAAATTTATTTTTTGATTCCTTTTCTTTTTCTGTTTCAATATCGCTTGGCGCTAATTAATAATAATACATTTTTTTTTTGTTGGTGGCAGAAATGCTAGCTACATGCCATTCCTAAACTTCATGGTGCATTTACGGCTCAAAAGAGTATGTATGCGTCGGAAGACTCAAGCTTCATCTTTTTAAATTGTGGAAAAAGGAAAACTGCATCTAGGCAGGCCATGGGGAACTTTCTGTTCAGAGGCAGGAGGCCAAGATAATAAACGCATGTTTATTGCAAATTATTTGAAGGAAGTTGTATGTCGTGTACCAGACACAACCTTTGATGGCGCCACTCTCCACTTTTGCATTTCTCCTCTAATTTGAAATGTTTTTCTTTATGTTGACTTCGAGAGTGTTTATAACAATTACATGGTTGTGATTTAATTTCTAGTAAGAATAATGTTGAATAGGTTAATGTTGATTTGTTTTTCCTGTTATCTTTAAATTGGTCATTAGATCGGGAGCCTATTGAATACATTAATTTTGTAATGGTATAGCATATTAGATATGTTGAAACAACCATTCTTTTTGTTTTTTGTTTTTATTTTTAAAACCTTTTCTTTTGTACGTTTGACATTACTATATTGCTAGCCCATGAGGTGAGGTGTAAAATATGATTTATTTATAAAACAACATCGAAATTAATCTATAAAATCCAAGGGTAAAATCATTAGTTATAAAATACAAACAAATCTAGTTTCAACAATATGCTTTTGTCGATAACCTTTTCAGAACAGTAGCAGAGGCAAAGTAGTTGAAATCAATATTTGATAAATTTTATGCCTCAAAAGAGAGACATAAGCTACACAACCACCTTTATGTAACCATAAAAGGACATGACTTAATTAAACACTCACTTCACTTCATTAATTACTCCCAACTTGAAAACTTGAAACAAAAACCTTGAAACAAAAATTTTGTTTACCTCTTTAATGGAGTGGTAGAATTGTGTTTTAAAGGGTGAACTAGAAATTAATACTTGAAAGGTAGAACTTGAGAATAACAAGCTATCTGATCTGGATCTAGAGACACAATAGACCGTGGAAAAAAAATGATGGTATTGATGAGTTTTCGCAGCGAATAAGCTATAACTGTTAGACCACTGCCCAAATTTCAGTTATCTGTAATGGCAATAGTGACTCTAGATTTATTTGTATGAATAACAACTTTGGCCATTGTCCTGTCCTTTCCTATGAATGATTTTGATTTTCAAACTCTAACTAGTTTGTTTTTAAACTAATTAAAGATTTGATGAAAAAATTATAGTTTTCAAGCTCTTTTCTAAATCTATTTTCTTGAGCAAATTTGTCTTTTTACTTTAGGTATTGTAGATTTCTACTGTGTGACATGCTATGATATAATTGTATGGATAAATAGACAGAAGCATTGTACAACATAGCCTTTTTTAAATCTAAAAAAACAAAATTTCCAAATACAAAGTTTATTAATTAAGAACATCTTTTAGACTTCTTAGCTAAGTTATGATTATATTTCGGTAGGGGATTGTGTGTACACCGATATTGTGTTGTCTCTTTGGTTTTTGTCAGGTAACAATGGTTAATCAGGAACGTGTTCTTGAGCAGCAGGCATAAATCTTATTCTACTATCAACAGGGAACTCCATGGTTTTCAGGCATGGCAACAAAAACGCAGATGTCAATGGGATATACAAAGTATATGTTGGATGAATTTAATACTAGTGATGATTTTGATTCCTTGTCAAATAAAGAATGTCACAAGTCAAATTCAAATAAACAGAAGCAACTCAAGAATGAAGGTTGAAGCTATTGCTTTTTGTCCAAGTCAAATTTTTTTCTTTGTTGGTTGTTTTGTCATGTTTTGAGTGTGGACTTGTGAAATTCCAAATGCATGTTGGTTTATGTGAAGGGATATATATATATATATATATATATATATATATTATATATATATATATATATATATATATATATATATATATATATATCATTCATGGTTTCTGGAGATCTTTGTTACATTTACATAGAAGTTTAGATATCTAAACACCAAACATCAACAAAATTGAGATTTTTCTTTCACTCAACCTATAACATATTGCATTTGTCTTCATTAATTTTCTTCTTCCATATGCTATCCACTTATGACATTTCTTTTGTAATATTTGGTGCATTTGCTAGTTATAGGTCATTTATAGGTTACAAATGTCTTCATATTTTCACTTTTAATTGAGTATTCAATTGAACATATTGATTATCTTATACATAACTATTTTTCCCTCCACCCACTTTTCATAAATTTCATAACTATTAGGTAGGGACCTGCGACTTCGATGTTGCTTTGCTTGTTTAGTAAAATATTTGTGAGACTTTAATTTATTGAAAGTTGTAGAATTTAAAATTTATGAAGTTTCAAGGTCTAACTTTTAAAAGTCTAATTCTTTCAAGGGTGCTAACTTAATGGAAGAGCACCTGCTTTATAAGTGGGAGGTTGGTGGTTCGATTCCATCATGCCCTGACATCCATATGGAATAGTGATGATCAATTTTTGGTGATGGAGACTCTTTTGACCATCACCAATGAGCTTTGGTGACATTTTTCGACCTTCACCAAAATATGAAATGGTGACGGTCAACGAACGCCACCATATATATGGATCAATAGTGACGACCCTCAAAGGTCTGTAACCATAAATCATTGTTGTCGATATGAAATGGTGACGGTCGATGTCCGTCATTATAGTCATTATTCGTGACAGACCTTGAATGTCACTACAACACCTATACTTCTGGCAATGCCGCTTTTAGTGATGGTCAATGAACATCACTATATATATGCACCAATAGTGACAACCATGAAAGATCCATCACAATAAATCATTGTTGTTCATATGAAATGGCGATGGTCACTATCCGTCATTATAATCAATATTTGTGATAGACCTTGAATGTCACCGTAAGACCTATACTTTTGGCGACGCCACCTGTGGTGACATTCATTTTTTGGTGACCAAGGCTATAGTTCGTCACCATTGTTCATATGAAATGGTGACGGTCACTATCCGTCATTATAAATCATTATTGGTTACGGAATTTGAATGTCACTACAACACCTATACTTTTAGTGACATTCAGTTTTTGGTGATGGAGGCAATGGTCCATCACTAGTGCTCATATGAAATGGTGATGGTCGCTATCTGTCACTATAAATCATTATTGGTGATGGACTTTGAATGTCACCATAACACCTATACTTTTGGCGACGCCACCTTTGGTGACGTTCAGTTTTTGGTGACGAAGACTCTTTTGACCATCACCAATGAGCTTATGGTGACATTTTTCGCCCCTCACCAATGTCTTTTTTTCTTGTAGTGAAAATGGATAGAGAATGTGATTCTCTTGTTTCAGTTCTCCCTCCATGACCAATTCTCTCTTTTTCCATGGCCCCTCCTATTATTATGTTAGCCTCTACTATGAATACTCATTATATGACATATTTTATCAATTCTGTGTGTAATGTGAACTTCAAGTCATATGTTGATGAACAACAAAGTAAACCTGATTTATATTCATGTTTATGTAATTATTAGGGTGTATGACAAAGAAACATTGGGAAAAATAATATATATGGGAATGGGACATGTGCTTATGCATGTGAAAAGAATCAAACTATTTGTATATGTCATGGAAAAATTATTTGATAACAATTAGGGTGAACGACTGAGAAATTTATGAGGGAAAGGTAAATTTTGAAAGGCCCTTTGGTTTCATTCAATGAATGGGTTCATATATATATATATATATATATAAAAGCCTTGGCAAGATGATGTGTTTGAATAGGGCCTCTGGGAATGAATCTTAGCACCCATGCTATTTCCAAAAATACTACAACATCCATGTTCACAAACATGCTTATATGTTATGATGAAAACAAAGCTTGTAAAAATGTCATGCTTGAAACTTTTAGGTGCAATATGGGATTCCATGTTGGCACGGAAGGATGAAAAATGTTAGCGTGATGAATGAGTAGATTCTTTTTCTTATTGGTTGTCTACAAATTGTGTAATACTATATAATAGAAGGACTATAAATTTATGTATCACATGGATTCGAGGAATAAGCCATAATTGTGGCATTATAGAAGGATCTGTGGATATGATAACAAGTCAAAGGGATATCATAGCACTAGGGTCCAACATGGTAAAAAAATCTGAGTATATGGAATGCAATAATTATCATTACCTAAGGACATTTGATACAAAACCAAACGAGGAAAACAAAGATTTGGAATATATAACATGTTTTATTCGAACCTGGGATATTATCAAACTTTAACTGTATGAAGACGAAAAATTTCTAAGGAATAAAAGTTCGGGCTACAAATAGAGAATAGGTAGCCATTTTTTATGAGCCTTCACAAGTACTTGTGGTGATCAAGGATCAATTTTGAAACTGAGAGGAGATATAACAGAGTGGCATATTTACCACATGAATGGTGAAAATACTTGGGTTTCTTTCTTTCCCCAAACTACATTAGGTTTCATTTGAAATTGAGAAAGTCCCAACGTTTTTGTGATTCTAGAATTTGTGACATACAAAGAGGAAATGGGACCTACGAAAATTTATGTAAGGATACATAAGGTATTTTGACATCCTATCTATGCTTTCATGAAAGAAAGAAAAAATATTTTTATCATGCAACAGAGGAGTAGTATGCCATAGAAAGTAGGACAATTTCACTATTAAAATCTAGGAGGTCATTTCGGTATGGGAGTGAAAACTTCAATGTATACTATGTAAATCAAGTAGGACTCCACAGGCTATGACTAGTGTGCGGAAAATATTTGAAATCATAAAAAGAAAGTTTCAGAAATAATTCATGAGCCTCACATTTGTTGAGTTCCATTATATAAATTAAAATGAGGCAACTTTAACAGATGTTGAGCTTTATTTCACAAAGGGGAATGTGACGAGGGGAATGTGACAAGGAGAGAAGATATAAAATATAGTTTAACGCTTTTACAATAGACAATAAACAAATTTAAACTCTGAAAAATTGTGTTGTTACATGTCATCATCTCTTAAAACTGGAGCCTGAATGATGCATATGTCAGTCTAAGTTCTTAAATGGTGGGTTAATGTGGTTGCAAACAGTTGTTGCATTGATCCAAGGTTTCTTGAAGAGCTCAAATAGGGTTTTCGTTGGTGCTTTGAGTTCTCCAACCAATTCTTTTCTATCACAAATGAAACCTACTTCCAAAGGCTGAACTCTACATCCAGAGCATGTGTTATTTCATGAACTCGCTTAGTTTCCAACTACTAAATGATTGTACAGATAACTCCCATATGCATTGTAAGTTTAATCAGAGATTTTTTTATGTGACGTCAAGTTTTGACATATCATATCACAATATATTTCGCCCTATGTTGATTGTTAAACAAGGCTTCTAACCCTTGTGACGTCTATCAATTATGCATATTTTTATTTATGCTACATGGGTTCTGTTATATCCATATCAACACCATTATTTGAGGATCCATTTACCAACGATCAAACATGTTTTGTCATATTTAATATGGTAAATGTTAGGTGTCGAGACTTAATAACTCATGCTTCGTAATATTATGTTTTTGATATATATATTGGATTTTTTTATAGGAAAAGTTTATAGTTTGGAAATTTGTAATTAACCTACTATATTAAGTAATGTTGGCTTGTTAACCACCCAACCTTTTACTCAATGACCATTAGAAATTTACTAACAATATAAGTAAGCAAAATAAATAAAAATATATGTGATGAGCCTTCTAACACCTTTATCTTTTGCAACTTATGCCTGTCATTGTGAACAGAGGATTTTTATTTAATATGGATTCAATACGAGACTCCTGAATAATTTAATGTAATTTCTATAATGCTCCCTTTATTATTTTGATATTCTTGATAGTCACATAAAAATTGAATTTCAAGGGACGTCTTAACAATTTTAATCTTCCCATAGGGTCAATGCATATCATGCATATGTGATGCAAAAATACATGTATTAACTTTTACACATCAAAAGATGGTAGAACTAAATACTTACCTCCTTATTACAGCGAGCGAGGGAGTGGGGACCCCACCTACCATGTTTAAGTTAGAATTTTATATTTATGCTTTTTATTCCAAGAGGAGAATTTATAACATATCGCAATGGTTTTCTCCTTTATAGTTATGTGAATCAACATACTAGCGATTCAATGGGGAGGGTTGTGAGAAACATATCTGTTATCACTCAGGTTGTTCCCCAAAAGTTGTAAGAAAAGGGAATGTGGCTGAGGTAACCACAAACCAATCTTTTAGATGCAGGTTTTAGCCAATCTGCATCCAGAGAGGGCTCTCTCTTTATAATTTAGCTTTGTTTTAAGGTGTATTAGGCTAGTTATGAAGTACAAGGGTTTGTTTGATTTTTGGATGGTGATATTCAATAGAACAGAGGTGTAAATCTAAGAAGTTCAGTCCACTGGGCTAATGGAGTTTATGAAGATGAACTGTTGGACATGGTTTCCTTGACAGAGGGTGGTACTACAGATCAAGGTAATCAATCATGGAACAATTCATAAGCTGGGATTACAGGGTATGGGATCAGTGGGTGAAGGGAAATTAAGAATCCTTTATCATGCCGACAGAGGGAAAGTGAATGATAAGTGTCAGGGAGTAGTTAAGAATTCCTTAGCTATATTCAAGATGTAAGAATCAGGGGAAATAGGAGCAGTTACGAATTCCTGCTTATGCTAATTCTGAAGAAAACATTAATAGTAATAGAGATTGAACACAGAGTACAGTCAAGTAAGTTCTGAGAAATTCTTTCTCCCTGTTATTGAGATTATGAACATAGATGATATATAAAACGAAGCAACTGTAAAGATGAGTTAAAAGACATTGATCCATGAAATAATTCGAGAATTATGTAACATGGTCCTCTACCATCAAATCCGCATCCACAAAGTTCAACAACAACGCATTCCAACAACTTTTTATTCATAAGATTTTCAGAGTTATAGCGCAGTTCCAGAAATGTATCACCAACCCCGAATACTTCTCTTGGGGAGTTATCTATATAAAAAGTGTTACAAAATATCTGAGTGAGACAATATCTAACAATAACTCATTCTACCAACTTAAGAAGAGAAATAAATGATCGTGAAAGCAGGGAGGAATAAATGAAGAAGTAATTGTTGTTGTTCTGGCTGTTTTAGTTGGTCAGATATGTTGACTTTTAAGCTCAGTGAGTCGATTGGTAGCTGTCTTCTATTGATATCCTTGCGCTGCTGTCTTGGCCCTTTCGGCTGTATCTGATCCTGCTTTAACATGCTGTTGCTCCAGCTTGATTCCCGTCCCCTGCTGTTTTCTTCTTTATGGCGTGTGATATGGGCATTGAATTTTGCCAAGATAAAGATGACAAAAGAAATGAAAGACATATTTATAGAATCTCCAACATGCTTTGCCACCATTGGTCCCCTGGAAATTGGTGTCTTTGCAATTTCCTTAATGTTTCATCAGCTTCCGTATACCAGAAGAAATTGGGTTGGACTGTGAAAAGATGTTTTATTTCATGTTCAATATAAAATAGATTTTCCAAACTGTCATATAGGCTCTATCCTGATGGGAGTGCTCTTTCTTCTGAAGTGCTTGATGAGGCTGTGATTTGATTTGCAACATATGTATTCACATTGTGAGCATAGTTTGCATGTGTCATCAGTTTATGATCGTTGGTTAATAAATTGGGCAGACCCTTTTCCTGCAAAATTGCAAACCTCTCTGTAAAAGCATTTATTTCTATTTGCATCTCTTGGCACTTTCTCTCCAGATTTTGTATGAAATTCCTCATGGTCAGCACTCTTTTAACTGCCAAAATGGTGCCTATCCTGTCCCTAATATCCAGTGCTGCTAGTTCTTCAGTGATGTGGGTATTTAAAAAATGTACTAGCCTGTTGGCCTGTTCGGGCATGTGTCCCAATAATGTCCTGGCCTTTTGAATCTCTACTTGGGCTAGTACTATCAAGTCAATTTGCTCATGGATTGTTTGTATTGATCTCCATTCATCAGTGATGGATTGTCCAATGTTAGCCCACAAGATTTTCTTGATTTCTGCAAGAGGTTTGTGAAGAGAAAGATCATTTTCTAAGGATCTTACCTTGTTTTCCAATGCTTTTACCTCTCTTGTTCTTTCTGCCACAGTCATTTTTGATTTGTCATAAATCACTTCTAATTTTGCCAATTTCTCTTTGGCTTCCTTCAGTTTTGATACTTGGAGTTTTAACTCCTCCATAGCCTTTATCAACTGTTCTATTGTCATAGTAGTGCTACTGCCTCCTATTGTACCTGTGGTGATTTCTGCTGTTGAAGTGGTAGGAGGGGCCGTTATGCCTATTGGAGCTGTCTCAGATGGCTAGGAGGTCGACTCTCCCTGTTTCCCTTGTAGTGCTTTCTCCAATTCCTGCTCTATTTCTGCCAATCTTTCATTCATTTTTATTAGCAGATCCATCATATCTTCGTGTGATTTCTGCTCAACAATCTCTGTAGTTTGGGGATGCATGGTAATAGGCAGCTTGAGCTGCTTTCTGAGATTTGTAATGTCTTCTTCCTTCTTTTTTATTAATGCTTTTATGCCCTTGGCATCCTTGGGATCATGTCCCAGCTCAATGATAATTTCTTCCAAGGATTTGATCCTGTTATCCTTGGCTAATGAAGAATCCTTTTCCACCTCTAATTGGGAAGAGGTGTTGTGCAATGAATTTTGCAATTTGTGAGCTAATAATGCCTTGTCTACCAAGGTGGAGTACACCATTTCTCCGGTTTGATTATGCAATTCAATCTGGTCCATTGGATGGATGTCTTTGGGGAGAACTTCCAGATTGGTCCTGATATAATCAGCAGCTGATTGTGGTTGCTGCATTTTGGGCTTAAAATGACTAAGGATAATTTTGCCTTCCTGAATGTCATATGCTGACATTAACTTTTGTTGATTTGTGGGAGTTGTCCTCATCAAGTGATTATAAAATTGAATTCTCACCGGATCATTCTTTGCCTTTATTTCAGTGAAGGTTCTCTTAATATCCAAACCTTGCTTTCTTTGTTGCTTGCTTTGAGGCCTGGTGGATGAAACTTCCACACTATGCTGCCTCTCTAGCTCTTGCTGGTATGAGCTAGCTGATGTGCCCACCATTGGAGAAGTTTGCTATTCAGTCATTCCCTCACCCCTTAGGCTACCTGTTGTTTCTTCCAAGAGTTCCTCTTCAGAGTAAGGATTTAATCTTTACCTCTTTTCCCCTGGCGTTATGCTGGTCCACTGATAGGTGTGCCTTCTTCTCTATCTCTTTTCTTGCTTTTTTCCTCATTTAGAGGAGTTTGTAGTGCAGGGATTTATGGTGCCTTGGTCTGAGCTGGGGGAAGTTTCCCTTGACTTTGTCCCTTTGATGTAGCAGGCTGGTCTGTCATTATTTCCTGCTCTGTGTCTGTCACCTCTTTGCCTTTAGCTGACCCTGTGCTCGCCTTTTGTGATGGCTGCTAAGAAGTCCCAACAAAAGATGTGTCATCTCCTGTGTGCTAAGGCAGCTTGAAGGATATCTGTCCAAAAGAGTCCAGGTCAAGTGTTTTTTCAAGCTCTTTCATGGCTTTTTCCAATTTCTCTTCCTCAGTAATTTCTTCAACTAATGTGCCTTCTATCCATTCTTGTTGATTAGCGTACTGTTGAATTTCAGGGATCTCGTGATGAATGTATGTTGTTAGCTTGTTTTTCACTTTTCTATAACTTATGAAATGATAGGGGTCATATGGCGCCCAATAAAAACTTTGTTTTAGCTTAAGTCGCTCCCCTAAAATCTTATCATCCTCTTCCCAGGCTTCCCTTTTATTGAAGACAAATGGGCCCAATTGATTTCTTATTTTGAGCTGCGCCTTTTTCTTAGCACTATAGAAGTGGGTTATGTCTGCATGGATAAACTGCTTGAAATACTCCAGTGCAAACAGTCTCATGGGCACAAATTTGGTAGCTTGTAGGGGCACAGTTCACAGCCAAATATTCTGATTTCAGTGTGATTCTGGTATAAGTACTAGTCACCTATACTGTAGTTTTTGGAGAGCCGTAAATTTTTTTGCATTTCACCAGAAAGTCTAGCAGGAGGATTTGTCATCAATAAGGAAGAGGCTGGATGTATGAACAAATCAATGAATTCACAGTAGGTATAAGGGGAGTCATGAACACGGTGGAAGACTGAGGTCCAAAATATTACAGACCTTCGCTCTCCTTTGAAATCCAATTTTCTAATGGGAAACTGAAAACTGTCTGTTTGATAGTACAGAAACAAATGATATATGTATGATGTGTTCTTGAAAACTCCTTCTCTGTCCAGGTTCATGAATTGCTCATGGATCTTATCAACTACGAAGGTGGCATAATCATACTTGATAGCAGGGGCTGTCCTGGAGTAAATATTGACAAGAGAACCAAGGGGTCTCATCAACATATTCACTGGTTTTAAATCCTAAAATGTAGGATATCATGTCAACAAGGAACTTTCCTGCTTCTATGAACCAAGTATCTAGATAAGGAGGTGGTTGCTGGGGCTGGCAATTTGGCTTCATGAACAATTGAGCTATTCTTGTTATCTCTGAACTGGGTAGTTTAGCACCTTGGTTAAGCAAGAATCCCATAGAAAGAGGAGCCAGAGGCTGAGTTGGCTTGAAGTGCAGCATCTCATTGATGGATTCAGGGGTGATATGAAAGAGGACATTTCCAGAAGAGGCCATCACTGCCCTTTGAGTGGGCTCATAATTAGCACAACATTGGTGGATGAGGTCAAGGAATACATTCACTGAAGGGAGGTAGTACATGGGCATGTTGGACTCCCAAATTCCATAGACATCGGCATTGCTGCGGTAGCTATTCCTAATTTCACAAAAAGCTTGGAGGTGAGGCTTTTGGCCAATTAGGTCATTGATCTGAAAATCCATGTCAGCTAAAGGTATCCATTCCAGTTCTTTGTGTGGTGCATTAAGGGGCGCAATATTGAGGGCCATGGGCGCAGGGGCTTCCATTTTTGCTCAGTTCCCTGTGATTTTCCAAGTAGAATTTGGGTTTTTGTGGCACAAAATAGACAAAACAACAGTTCAGGGGTTTTTCCTCCAGGAATTGTAGACCAAAGTCAATTTAAATTTAGCTCACTGGGTGAAATCTGTAGAGAGGAACGAAATTTGCAGGGTTTTTTGGTGAAAAATGAGTAAAAGAGTAGTCTTGGTGTACTTGTATGGAAGCCATAGACGGAATTCAGTATGAAATTCGGCTCTTTTGTTATACTTTACAGTGGAAAACTTTTAAAACATAGGTTCAGAGGGTAAAACGGGTAAATACCTGAGTTTTTGGACGTGCACACGAGTAATTTGCAGGTTTGGATGACGAATTACAGAGTGGAATGCTGGAGTATGCTGGTCGAGGTGACGGACTGTAGCTCGCGGGACCGCTTGGACGTTAATTTTCATGCATAGATATCATGAAAGCAACGAATAGAAATGCATGAAAACAAAATTTTCATGGGTTTTTGACAAAAAATTGGCTTTACGGGTTTTTGGCGCTTTTTTGTGATGACGTCAACATGACATGAGATTTTGTCGCGACGTGGGTGACGTGGCGATGAGGTGGTAGATGACGTGGGAGATGATGTGGGGGTGACATCAGCATGAGTGGCCAGTGGGGGGAGGGGGGGCGGTAAGCGGTATTTCCCGCACCGCTTTTGGACAAAAGTTGTTTCGGGCGGAGGGGCCACGATAACACTAGGTGAGCGCCATGTGTTTTTTGTATGGCGGTGAAACCGCCAGTTTCCTGGACGCTAATCTTCAGACATCGGAGGGGTTCCGATATTGCTATGGGCCGTCCGATCTGTGGGCTATGATCCGATGGCGGGTGGCGATTGGGATATGGCGGAGGGCTATGGCGCGGGGTCCACAATTAAATCGACGTTTTTTAATGTGGGTGGGGTATTACCTTTGGTTAGGTATGCGGGTCTGGTTATTTATTTAACCAAAGGTTAAATAAATTCCAATGTTCTATGCGCAGAGGGTTGTTAATGGCCCTGAATGAACCATTAACTCCCGATAAAACAATAATATATGGCTATAATTAGCCGGGGGTTGGGATATTTATACTCTTTTTGGGGTTTTTAATATATTTTATGTAATACGGGCATGGGGGGAAATATAAGGGTTTATATAATAAAGTTAGAGGTTAATATGAAGACGAGGTAGGGTTTAGCGCTAAGTCTGATTTTTGAGATACTTAGGCTTAGGGAACAATAGAATTTTTACACAAGAAATGTGGCATCCTTTGCCTAAGTAAAAATAGATTTTCACCT
This sequence comes from Pinus taeda, assembly GCA_000404065.3. Taxonomy (NCBI): domain Eukaryota; kingdom Viridiplantae; phylum Streptophyta; class Pinopsida; order Pinales; family Pinaceae; genus Pinus; species Pinus taeda. The sequence goes on from APFE031757839.1 coordinate 155,585, forward strand.
AGTCTTTATCATGAAATGAAGTGAACTAGGAGCACTGAGTAGATTTCAATGTCCTTGTGGGGAGGTTAGTGAATGTTTCAGGGAGAAATGTGGAGGAAAGTTAGTCATGCTTCATCTGTTTTGTGACCACATAGTTTCCATGATACTTATGATATCCATGAGATGAATCATCTTCAAAAGACAAAATTGCTCATAAACCTGCTTCTGCAACATAAAAACTGCCTACCCAGCTTATTATATCTAACATTTTTTCTTCCTTTTTCCTCGGGTGCATTTGAACTAGCAAACCCTTACTCTCTTCTTTTCTTTTAACTGCCCTCCTATCTAAGTCTGTCCTTATTTCTTCCAAGGGCTCAGATTTAGCTGTTGAGACCCTTTGCTTCTCTACCTAGCTATTTGTCTACCAAGCTTGAACTGTTTGGACAAAATTTATTCTCTATTTCTAAGACAAGTAAATTTAAATATGAACTTGGCCAAGATTGAGCTGTTAGGCCATCCATCAACTGTGACAAAAGTCAACTGATTGCACACAATGAGTTTCTTTGGAAAAATAGCATAGTAATGGCATTTTGGGCTAGCACACTTTCATGGTCTTCTTTATTTGGGGTTCATTTGCTTTCTTTTTTACCATTTCATTCTTTTTTCCCTTTGATCTCTTGTTTAGGGCATACCCTCTTTTCATTTTTTAATTTATATTTATTTATTTATTTTAAATATGGAACCTTTGCAGCATGGAAAGGATGAACATATTTGGCATTTTGCCAGTCAATCATGAAATATGACACCTATTGGTATAGGAGCATAACAATATCATAACTCAAGATCGTTGGGGACAAATGAATAAATCTTTCAATAGTGAGGAAGGGAAGGCAAACCATCATATGGTGAGATGAAGAAAGGGATGTGAGAATTAAGGATAAGTGTTAGAAATATGTTGTCATTGATGGAAAGGCCATCAAAATTGTTAATTATGATGCCATACATGATCATGGTTCAAGTACAACAAGAAGAATGAAGATTTGCATTAATGGCGAAGGTGCAGTGACTTCTAAGCCATTTCTAATGTAGCAAATCACTTCAAGTGCAGTTGGAACCCAAGGAGATAGATATATCTCTAAATTTGCTTTCCACTGGTATGTAGAAGTCAGAAATTTTCTTCTTGGATCAAAAGTTATGGCCAGTCAAATTTGTAGCCCTAAAAGTCAAAATTTACAGAGATAAAGTTAGTGGAGGTGGTCTTAGCAACATATAAGTTTGGCATATGAGAAAAAGTGTTGGAGGAAATTGGCAGAGTCCCTAACCAAAGAATCGGGAAAATGTGGCTCTGATAGCGCAACAACAGAAAGTCATTTTATTAGCGCGGAGGCAGAGCCCATTGTACAACTCATCTTGACTGGAGTATCCCGGTAGTTTTCAAAGAGCACATAGAAGAGCATTTGAGATGATGCAAGCAAGATGAAGAAACCCATGTGAGGCCAAAGTTAAACAGATTTTAAATGCTAAACACGTTAATTGTTGGATTAAGGGCCACAAGTAGTCACTGACACAATTGTGGAAGTGCGAAGGGTAAAGCACTTATGAGAGTTAATGGGAAAGGGGGTCAAGTAATGGATGGTTTTCTCAAACTTCTGATCATTAGATCAATGGAGGAGGTGAATTACGCTACTGCCCCCCGACCCCTTCAATACCATAAACTATGCAGGGATAGTCGCGTAAGCGACAACTAGTATTCTCTGCCATCTACGCAATGTGGTAGTAGGTTAAAGGCTTGAACCTCGTGGTTTATGCTAAGGAAATTCAATAAAATAAATTAACGAAAAAAATATTACTTGTGAACCCTTTGTCTCTCCTCTTTGATAGGACACATGGTAGTATTTGTTTGGTTGAGATGATGTCATCATGACATGAAGCATGATGAACATGTGGCATGCATATTCAGTGTTTTTGGGTACCCGAGTAGGCCATTTTTGGGTGACACATGTCACCACTCAGATGGCACCACATGGAACATATGATGTCTACATGATGTCATCTCCATGATTTGATCCCGAAGGTCTTAGAAGTGCACGGAGGAAGAACCAACAGGTTGGCTGGGTGTCGAGATGACACATCAAGTGTTAGAGGCAAATCAGCTTGGGTAGTAGTCTATTGGGTCGTCGGTGTAGTGGGGGGACCCCACCGGGACATGTCATCCATGTGGATTGACCCTGTAGGTAAATTATGAAAACAAATAAGGAACTCGCAGGGTGACAGGACCGAGACACACCGACATGTACAACCAGGCAACAATGACCAATCGTAGAAGAAGATAAGTGACCCCATGAGACATGTAATCCCTGTGGAATTACCCTAGAAGGTAATTAAGGGCACATGAGGGAAGCACTGAGACAAAGGCGTTAGGCTTAAAGCACCTGGACAAGGTTCTATACAACAAGAAGACCGAGGGCACGATGGAAGATAAGCCGTTGGGGCTTAAAATGAAAACAACCTGCAAATACGTGCGATGGCCATAAATCCTTGGTATTATGGGAGGAAAAGGTCCAGTGTGCAAGAGCGAGGGGCCTAAGGTGAAAATACAATGACATGGACAAAAAGGAGGTAGAACCGACAGTTAAGCCAAAGTTAGAGCCTGCTAACAATAGAAAATCTCAGGGAAACCCTCATAAAGTGCCAAATTTCCAGAATTAGTAGAATTAATCAATTTTTCTTACTAAAGTAGGTGATCATTGAGTGATATCTTGAAGAGAACATTTATATGAGTTGACAAAATAGGACAAAAACCAAAAATAATAGATTCATGCAAGAGTGAATTTAATTAAAATGCAAAGAGGTATAAATATGAAGTGAATTTTTTTATAAGCATAATTGATTGAGGATTTCTACAAGAGTGTGGATGCACAATGATGTGTATGAGTTGGATTGATGTTGGTGTGGATGGTGGATTTCTCAATAATCAGAAATTACTGAAGGTAGTGTTGGAAAAATTGTTTTATTTTGTAAAATATGTGGCATTCATGGTTCTAGTCTAAAAATAGATGAAAAAATGAATCAATTATGCCAACGAAGTTGTAGATTGTATATGAGGGGTTTTAGCTCCTTCTAGTAGGTCCTGGTAAATATTTTTGGGTTGTAGCTCTATTTAGTTATAGCTAATAAATTAGGGAGTTGTAGCTTCCTACTGGTTGTAGCTAAAGAAATTTGTAAAAGCGAGTTGTAGCTTGCCATGTGAAGGAATTGAAGTAAAGTTTGAAGAATCTTTGTGTTCTATTTGTTTTTCTCATGTTGATTCATGCAATTCTCACATGAATTAATTTCTGAAGTTTTTTAAGGTGCCCTAATAATTGTTACAAGTTAAATATTTTTTTCTAAAATTCCTACAATATTGATATACTTCCCTCTCAGTATTGTCTCGATTTCTAACAATTTTATCAGAGGCAAGTTACTTCATATCCATTTAACAGTTGGAAGAAAGACCAAGGACCATGGAAAACTAGGAAGGAGGATTTACTAATAGGAAACCTATGTTCAATGGAACAAACTATGTGTTTTGGAAAGTAAGAACGAAAACCTACATTCAATTACTTGGAGCTTACGCAAACCTACATTCAATTACTTGGAGTTGTGGGAGAAGAATATCAAAACCATCCAACAATAATTACTAACTATCAAAATATGGACATGCAATGCTAAAGAAATAAATTCCCTGCTTGTTGGACTACCTAAATCAAAACTTGTCAAAGTAATGGACTGCACATCTTCCAAAGATATTTGGGATAAGATGAGTAGTTGCTATGAATGTGACAAAAATGTAAAGAAAGTTTAACTTCAAGGTTTTAGAATGTAATTTGAGTCTTTGAGGATGCATGATGATGAAGATATTTCAAAGTACTTCTTAAGAGTTAATGAGGTTGTGAACAACACAAGAGGACTTGATGAGAAATTAGAATAATCTATAGCATTTGAAAAGGTGTTAAAACCTCTTCCTTAGACATTTATTCCTAAGGTTTCAGCCATTGAAGAAAATACCAATATAAACACTCTCACTCTAGACCAATTACTTGGAATCCTTACTACCTATGAATTAGAATGGGAAATGTCAATCTTAAAGCAAAAGTGTCGTCCTTTAAAGTAGATAAAAAGCCCAAGGAAGAGCATGATGATTAATGTTGTGAATCAAATGAAGAAGAATCAAAGTTTGTGAGGAAGCACAAGACAGGCTTAGGTAAATACAAAGGTAAGTTACCTTTTAAGTATTTTAATTATGGAAAAGTTTGTCACTATGCTTCAAAATGTCCTAGAAAGATGAATAAGGAGTATGATCCCAATGAAAAATTCAAGAAAGTACAAAAGGATAGAAAAAAACCTAAGAAGGGGAGTCTCTATATTCAAGAATCCAACTCCTCTGAAAGTGAAGTCATCCAATCCTCAGATGAGGACAAAGATGATGAAAGCCCAAAATAATCCATGCTTATTTATATAGACAATCTACAAGTTGAAGCCAATAATTCAAATGAAAAAGATGTTAAAGTTGACCTGGAAGGAGAGTTGGTGTGTGCACTTGAAAAAATAGAAAGGTTGAGAAAGAAAAATAAATTTAAGAAGGAGTCACTGATTAATGAAAAAGCTAAAGTTGTTGAATCATTTCTCCTACAAATTGAAGAAGCCAAGAAGATTCAAGAATCTTTAAATTAGCAGCTAAAGGAGAAGATTTAAGCTTGTGAAAGGCCAGAGGGTGATTTTTTTTTTTTTGAGAAAAGAATTAGAAAAGGAAAAAGCCTAGCTGAGCTTCAATCAAATGTTTGAAAAATGGAATGATAATATAAATGAGCTATTGGAAGCACAGAGAGTCACCAAACACTGTAGTGGTCTAGGATTTAAGGTTGAATCTAGTGTAGTAGTAGAATTAAAGGGTAAGAAATCAAATACCTTTGTACCAGTAGCAAAAGGAGGAATTGTGCAATAGAAAAAATACAAAGACACCATGTACCCCAATAAACAAATAAAAAAGGATCAAAAACTTAAAATTATAGAGAGAAATTTTGCACATAACAATGTTGGTCAAGCAAATTCAAAAACTCATAAATTAGTCCAACAAGTTTATAGAATACAATTTTTGCAGGGATGCTGATATTTTTCTAGGATATTGTTTTACCTGCACTAATTATGGCCATAAAGCAACAAATTTTAGAGTAAATTTATCCTACAAGAAACATCGAATAAGAAGAAGAGACCATCAAATTAGGCAGAGCAAATGAAGGCTGGGGTACAACAATTCTTTTTCTCCTTTCAACAATCTGATGCATTGTTTTAAATGTCAAAACTTCAGGCATAAAGAAGCTAATTTCAGACTTAAGAAAAAGAGGCATGAACCAATCATTGATCAAATTAGTCAAGATTCCAAGTTGTGGAGAGGAAATGAGAAAACAAAGCAATGTTATATTGTTTTATATGCTCAAAATGAAGGAAGTCATTGGTATGTGGACAATGGATGTTCTAGGCACATTTAAGGAGACGAAATCAAGTTCTTGAATGAAAACTAGTTGAAAAAGGTAATTTAACCTTTGGTAACAATGCGCCTAGTAAAGTTATTGGTAAAGGAGTTGTCATTCTATCAAATGGAAAAGGTAAAGCCAAGAATGTTTTAATTGTTGATGGGATGAAGCACAATCTTCTTAGTGTTTGTCAGATGTGTGATCAAGGCTATGATGTCATTTGTAAGTCTAAAAACTATAAAATAAAGTCTACAGGAATATGTGAAATAGTATATGAAGTTGTGACAACAAACAATAATGTTTATGTTCTAAAATATAAAATAGAGAGATGTTTCTTATCAAATATTGTTGAGAATTGGTTGTAGAATAGGAGACTTGGGCATAACAATTTTGATCAAATAGTCAAACTAAGGAAGAAGGATGTTGTCAAGGATCTACCAAGGCTATCAAAACTAGAGAATATGATTTACAAATATTATCAATTGGGTACAAAAACTCGAGTTCCATTCAAGTGTAGGGAGAGATCATCATCAAAGTCACTTCAGTAAGTACATGTGCACTTATGTGGACCATCAAGAACATAGTTACCCACAAGTAAATTGTATTTCATGCTTATAATTGAAGATTTCCGCAGGATGATGTGGGTTTCTTTTCTTAGAGAGAAATATAAATATTTTGAGAAGTTCAAAGATTTCAAAACAACGGTTGAAAATGAAACTGATTGCAAAATCAAGAATATAATATCTGATAATGGAGGTAAATTTACTTCAAAATGTTTTGATGAATTTTGCAAAAAGGATGGCTCAAAAGGTGGTTCACTATAACAAAAACTCCACAATATAATGGTATTGTAGAGAGAAAAATATCTATATAACAATTAGCTAGAGCTATGATGGATGATAGGAAATTTCAATAGAGATTTTGGGTAGAAGCCATTCACACAACAGTTGCGATAGTCAACAAAGCTCATTTCAAACCAAACAATGACAAAAATCCTTATGAGCTTTGGTATGGCATACAATAGTCAAGCATTTTAGAATTTTTGGTATCATATGTTACATGAAGAGGAATGATGACAAGCTCGGAAATTTGATGCAAGGGATAATGAAGGTATTTTTCTGGGATATTCACATAATAGTAAAGGCTATAGATGTTATAATAAGAACTCAAAGAGGATTTTTAATTGTATTGATGTCAAAGTGGATGAATATGTTGAATCTAAAGATAAATGGCCAACAAATATCAATGATAATGCACCATTCAACAATAATGAGGATGACCATGAGCCACTTTTAGAATAAGACTGTTGATACCTAATCATCAGGATTGGGTGAATATAATGTAAATAAATAAATAAGTAATATGAACAGTCATCGAGAGATGAAGTGAACAGTCTCTCGCTCATGTATATAATGAAGACCTACCTGAAGGAATAACACATACAAATCAATTTTGCTTTGAGGAGTTACTACCTGGCCTGACATGGTTACAAAGCCAGCTCCCAAAATAGTTGTAACTCCCTTCTGCCTACTTCTCTCTGTCCACTGCCTACTGCTCTCTGTCCACTATCTACTGCACTCTCTGTCCCCTCCACAGTCGCTGCCACTCTGTAGTCACTGCTCTAATGCAGAACCATCCATTGAAGAACCATCCATTGAACAAAACTAGAAGGTTGAAGAACCATGCATGAATCAGGTTCCTTGGCTCGGGATCTGCGTGCATGAATCAATTGTGTATTAACACTGCTATTAATGCTGGTATCGACGCTGGTATCAACGTGTGAATCAACTATGTATTAATGCGTGAATCAGTTGTGTATTAATGCTGGTATCAAATTTTTTTGAAGGGCTACTTTGTATTAACGCGTGAATCAGCTGCGTATTAACACTGGTATCAAAATTTTTTGAAGGGTTGTTGTGTATTAACGCGTGAATCAACTGTGTATTAATGCTAGTATCAAATTTTTTTAAGGGCTGCTGTGTATTAATGCGTGAATCAACTGCGTATTAATGCTGGTGTTAAAATTTTTGAAGGGCTACTGTGTGTTGTACACTGGTCTATTGGTTGAACACTGCTCCAGTTATCGAGTTGGTATATCCGTTGAAGAAAATTGGTGTTGCAGATTGGTGTTGGCATATGCGTTGATGCCTGACTGTGAGAGTTTTTAAAAATTGAGTTTTAATTTTGATGCTGGAAGTGTGAGGGAGTGTTGCGTGAATTTGCTCACTGTTGGAACACTATTGGTATATACCTCTCCTATATGCATTGTAAAGTTTGTGTCCAACGTTGTACAATTTTTTATATATTTATGGTATATTTAGGCTGCTATATATATATACACAGTCACTCACCATATATTTCGGTTGTCTCACCCATATATATTCTATACTTTAACAGTGTCCAGATGAATGCCAATTGACATTTGAATTTGCTGTCCCGTCTTATTTTCTTCCCATTAAGAGTAAAAGTTTTGCAGCAGAAGCTTTTTTTGTTACAATATGCATTCAATCATATCCATCATGGGAATAGTTCTCACTGGCAAAGAGAACTATCCTGAGTGGTCCCGGATGATAAAACACACGCTCATTTTCAATGAGTTGTGGAAAGGAGTGTGTATTGGAGACAGAGACAAAGAGCCAGAACAACCTACATTAGACAAAGAGCTCGTCATTTGGGAAAGCAAGAACATCAAAGCTTATGCATTAATCACAACATCTGAAAATGAAGAGGTGAGTTGCCATATTTTTCCATTTTCAACTGCTTTTAAAGCCTTACAAAAGCTGAAAGAACTCTATGACTCACATTTTGCACTTGAAGTTGTTCAACTCATGATTAAACTCTTCACTCTTGAACTGCAAAATAATGATCCTATGCCCTTGCATCTAAAGTAAAGTCTATAATACATGATATCAAATCCACTAAGGTTGAATTGGATATTCCTCTTATTGCTTTTCTCAAGGCACTTTATCCTACTTACTCCAATTATCTTGAGTCATTGCAAGAAAATGGAAATCTCAAAGATATCATCTTTGACTCTCTTGTGAAAAAGTTTGTTGAAAGAGAGAAAGCTTTTGGAAAGAAGACAACCCCTAAATCTTATAAAGAGGTTGTGTGCCTTGCTCATAAAGAAAAGCGTCCTACTCAAGATTCTTCAAGAGGAAGAGGTGGTCGAAGAGGAAGAGGAAGATATTTCAGAGGCAGGGGGGCAGACACTCTCAAGGAGAAAAGGTAGATTTACACTGGATACGCTGCAAAAGAAATGGATCATATGATGCCTCTACATGCAAGCTACCATCGGAAAAAATTGAGCTGCAAAGAAACCAACAGAAAGGTAAAACTGATGATACAGATGAAGGAAAAGCACCTGAATCTGCTCACTATGTTGTGGCACAATGTAATATTGGAGTAAATGAAGATTTATTTAATGCTTCACTTGCTTCTTGGAAAAATGATTGGTTGCTTGATTTAGAAGCAACTTGCCACATGACTCATAGAAAATATTTTTGGAAGAATTTACTGACAATGTTGATGGAGCAATATACTTTGCAGACCAATCAAAAATCAAGCCATCAAGGCTTGGCACAATCAAGCTTAAACTGCCTGGTCTTCCAAACTTTCTTCTGCATCATGTTCTATATCTCCCACAGCTCAAGAAAAACTTGCTGTCCTTGGTCCACATCCGCCAGCAAGGTCACTCCATTCATATGTTTGATGGCAAGCTCAAGGTAAGAAAAGCATATGACCACTCACTTGTCATGAGGGGAATAGAGGAAGAAAGGCTTCTCAAGCTGCAAGGAATCTCTGCTCGTGCACAAAATTTCTCATACAATTCTCATTATGAAGAAGGTACACTTCCATCAAGTTTATTATGGCATGCTAGATTTGGACATTTGTACTATGACAACCTCCACCTGTTGAAGAAAAAAGGTGTTGTTGGTTTTCCTACAATTCCTAGGAAATTTAAGCAATGTGATGCTTGTATTCTAGGAAAGCATAGCAAACAATGTTTTCATGATTCACATTCAAGAGCACATAGAAAACTTGAACTCATTCATTCAGATTTATGTGGTTCAATGCCTGTTCCTTCTGCAAATGGAAACAAATGTATGATGACATTTATTGATGACTACACCAGAATGTGTTGGGTTTATTTATTGAAGAACACATCTGATGCTTTTCAAACATTCAAGAACTTTCATAAACAGTTTGAAAATGATGCACAATCTCATATTGGGTCTATTTGCACTGATAATGGAAAAGAATACACATCAAATGAATTTGAAAACTATCTTCGCCAACATGGGATCAAACATCAAACAACTATACCTTATAATCCCCAACAGAATGGTGTAGCTGAAAGAATGAATAGGAGAATCTTAAATATGGTACGATCCATGCTCTTCTTCAAAAATGTAAAGATAATGTTTTGGGCTGATTCTATTCTATGCGGTGCATATATAAAGAATAGATGTCCATCTAATGCTATTAGAAGCAAGACTCCATATGAAATGTGGTATGGACATGTTCCTTCGGTAAAGCATCTCAGGGTCTTTGGTTCCACCTGTTATGCCTTGATATCAAAGGTACATAGAAGCAAACTTGGTGCTAGAAGTCGTAAGTGTATCTTCCTGGGGTATTCAAACACCTCCAAAGCATATCGTCTCTATGATGAAGTAAATAAAAAGTTTATTGTATCTAGGGATGCATTTTTTCTTGAATCATCCAAAACTGACAATGTTGTTGAGCAGCAACTTGATCGCCTGGATACATTTTCAAAAGCAAAATCATTTGAAGAATTTGATAATCAGATTCCACATCTTGAAGGGGGTATTCCTATACTAGATCAACATGTGGAATCTTCTTATGAAGAACACTCTCCCCTGCATGAAACTCCAACAACAGATGATGCTTTAAGTGATGTGATTGATAGAATTGGGAGACTCAGTCTTGATTCAGTCCCAACTCAATCAACGGAGCATCCTGGACCATCTGAAGGTCCCCAAAAGTGGCTGACAAAGACACTTGAAAGTGTTCATCCTGATGAAGTTGGAAAGATAGGAACCAAAAATTCAAACCGGCAAAATGGAGGTGATGTAGATGACTCTAATTCACCTGTTGATATGGATGTTTCTTATGATTGTGAATTGAACTTGTCTACAGATTTTGAACCAACTTCATTCAAAGAAGCTGCTTCTCATGATAAATGGAAAGAAGCGATGCAAAAGGAGTATGATGCCCTCATAAAAAGCGAAACTTGGAAGTTGGTTGATCCTGCATTTGGAACCAAACCAATTGGCTGCAAGTGGGTCTACAAGAACAAGTACAAAGCTAATGGCTCACTTGACAAGCACA